>WWET01005565.1:8684-25011 GCA_011038615.1 Limnodynastes dumerilii | reverse complement strand
CGCTTTCCAAACCCTACCTTAACTTTTGCCAACGTAACCGCAGTGATCCGCACACGTACGTATGGGCAACACGTATTTATGCAGATAAGCACGCCCATGCTATACACTTTAAATACAAACCCCCGCCTACATAACATATTTCAGACGTATTTTTGACTCACTTAAAATTGGCACGCCCACACGTAATTATGTACGTGACACATACGTGAATTGCCCATACGTTCACATTTACTCTACATTACGGAGTGTATTTTCTATGGTGCGCATGCGCAGTACTTACAAAAACGTGATTTTACGTCTCTGCCACGAGTAAATTCACTCACAAGCGTTGTTCTGGATCTGGCCCAAAGTTACTAACCTTTAATAATTATTATGCATGGTAGACATAAAAACTTGTTTGCAATAAAATGAAATAAAATCCACTGTATAATAACCCAGACAGACCTACAACTGTTGATCAGACAGCTGTGGTTGGATAACTCTATTAGAGATGTAAGTGATAAGTCCAATAAATGGATCAGAGATGTTATCATGTGAAGATAGTGCTTTGATTGATGGTGAGTAGTGGTAACAGTTTGCAGCAATAGAGTTAACAGATAAATGCTATATCACATCTGGTGGGGAGTATTGTACATTACGTGGTGAAGGCTTCAGAGCAGATCCACGTGCTAGTGACTACTGACTTCTCCACTTCAAGCTGTAATTGTGTAGCATAGACACCAGAGATGAAGCTGTATTCGGCGGTTCACCGCGCCGTTAGCTGTAAGTTCCAGTGCCGTTATAGCCCCTGTAACACAGAGCATAGATGAGAAGAAGGCTGTATGGAATCCTCAAAGAGGTCCACTAGATTGATGCAGCAGTTTCCGAGATGAGTCTTACACCATGACCGCACTGGGTCTGCCGCTGCCGCCGAACAGTGTCGGCTGTGGATAATTAGATTGGATAATTAGATTAGCCTTCACATGATTTTCTCTCCACTCTGCCGTGGCTTGAAGGTGTCAATCCTTTCTCATACATTGTATGGTATGAATCATTCACAGAATGATTTCTTCAGAAGGAAAAAGGTTTTACTGAGTATTGCACAGGGTGGACTTTTAAGGGATGTTATTAATTATCCCACCTGTGTCATTAACCCTTAGCTACCTGCATTATTTGGAAATACACATGATAATTGATGTATGTTTATAATTCTACTTGTCGCTGCTGCTAGTTAACCATATAGTGATAATAACAAATAGTTATATACACTATGGGCCTGATCCAGACCTATGCATGAGAGTGGAGCGTATTACCGCTTCAGCGTAAAAACTTTCACTCCCATGACACTCCCCTTACTTTTACCTCCGTACGCCGGCTGAACCCCACCCTAACTTTTCCCAGCGTCAGTACGAATTTTCGTAGCGACGCGCTGATCGTACCGGCCTAAGCACGCCCATTCTGTACAATTTAAATGGCTCCCCCCGCCTACATTCCCTAACTCCAGCGTCTGTACTAACTTCGCAATATAAATACGTCCCGTCGTCGGAAAATACGCAAAGCATATGGACGCCTGAATCGCCGCTATGAAAAGGTCTTCGTCTTGGTACGACCGGAAGTTGTCACTCTGCACATGCGCAGTGCGTTTTTTCAGCCGATTTTAGGCTTACAACCAGCGTACGATTGCTTGCGAGCGTAGGTCTGGATCACGCCCAATGAAAGTAAATATACAGAAAAATGAAAGAGAAAAAAAAGAACAAAAAGGAGAAAAAGTTAAGTTCAGTAAAATTTTATGAAAAAGAAATAATACAAGTTATAAAACTAAACATTAAAATAAATAAAACCATACACTCAAATAATATTGACATAAAGTTGAAAATTAAAGGAATATTGACATATAAAGAGACAATAGTGACTCATAATTTATTGCCATCAATGATTTAATATCAGAAAAATTATAGAGCCCCCTAAGATAGAGTATCATCCTAATCTTGTAGTCCAACTTTATAAGTTTATATTCAAAATTATCATATCATATGTCTTCTTACTAGGAAGTGATTGATACAACCGAGGTGAGAAAGTTAGTTCTGATTAGTATACAATCACAAAAGGGCCAATCTTTTGTACAGCCTTCTTCCCATCTACGCTCCGTGTGCCTTCTTCCTATCTACACTCCGTGTTAGCCTTCTTCCCATCTACGCTCCATGTTGCCTTCTTCCCATCTATGCTCCGTGTTACAGGGGCTATAATAGCACCGGAACTTACAGCTAACGGAGCGGTGAACAGCCGAAATACAGCTGCATCTCTGGTGTCTATGCTACACAATTACAGCTTGAAGTGGAGAAGTCAGTAGTCACTAGCACGTGGATCTGCTCTGAAGCCTTCACCACGTAATGTACAATACTACCCACCAGATGTGATATAGCATTTATCTGTTAACTCTATTGCTGCAAACTGTTACCACTACTCACCATCAATCAAAGCACTATCTTCACATGAGAAACCCCCATACGTAACATCTCTGATCCATTTATTGGACTTATCACTTACATCTCTATTAGAGTCATCCAACCACAGCTGTTTGATCAACAGTTGTAAGTCTGTCTGGTTTATTATACAGTGGATTTTATTTTATTTTATTGCAAACAAGTTTTTATGTCTACCATGCATAATAATTATTAAAGGTTAGTAACTTTGGGTCTGATTCAGACTTAAGAAAGTTCTTAAAATAAGAGACGAAAGTCACTCCTGGGCTAAACCATGTTGATTGCAGGGGAGTCATTTAATCTGTTGCAAACAGTATTAGAGTTGAGAGGTGATGTGTTCTATCCCAAGTCTAAATAACAGTGTGATAGTAAAGATGGCCAGTATCTGTGTTCAGTAAGCAATTCAAAGATATATACCTGCAAACAATACAATTAACTTGACTCCCCCTGCAATCAGCATGGTTTAGCCCAGGAGTGACTTTCCTTTCTCATATTAAGCACCTTCTTAAGTCTGAATCGGGCCCTTTATCCCTAGCGCTTATTGTCTTTTTTGTTTCTACTTTTTAAAGGAGTGTCTCCTCCTTTCACAGCTGCTGGGATATCCTTACAAAGCACTTACTGCACCAACGCAATCTTTCCAGCCTAAGCGCTGGAGAGCAGACAGGCTGGTAGCTGTAGTGCAGGTAAGCTGGTAACTGTAGTGCAGGTAAGCTGGTAGCTGTAGTGCAGGTAAGCTGGTACCTGTAGTGCAGGTAAGCTGGTTTTGGAAACCAAGCTTGATTAGAGAATACTGCTTAGCTGACAATGAAGGGTTAATGCAGCTAGATTTGGAAAGCAGGCTTGATTAGAAAAGCATCTGAGCTTGGAGAAACAGGCTTGATACTGCTCAGAGAACTGACTTCTCTAGCAAGGAATTCAGGAAGCAGGTAACAAGTGAACACATAAGAAAACCAGGTACCTTGAGTTATCAAGTTGTTCTGGCACTGAGGGATCAGTGCACAGGGTTTAAATAGCCCACCCAGTGCACGGATTGGCTGGAGGGATCATGTGTGCTGCAGAGGTAGTATCTGAGTGACTGCTGGGAATCACCTGACAGAAGGCAAGATGGCTATGTCCATGCACCAGAGTATAGTGGTGCAGGTGCCCAATTCCCAGAAACTATGCTGCAATGGATGCGGTGGAGGAGGCTACAACTATTGAGAGTGGCACCTCTGGAGGGCTGGAGAGTGGGCATGACGTGGGAGAGCCGCTGACAGACAGCTTCTCACATAGTAAGTGCGGGGGCATCTGCCGCCAAGCATGACAGTCTCGTTATTTAATAGACATATCTTGTATATCTTTGAATTGCTTACTGCACACAGATACAGACCAGCTATACTATTACACTGTTATTTAGACTTGGGATAGGAAACAACTCTAATACTGTTTGCAACAAATGAAATATGACTCCCCTGCAATCAACATGGTTTAGCCCAGGAGTAACTTATATCGTAATTTCAAGCTCCTTCTTATGTCTGGATCCAGCCCAATACTCTTCTCTTTAAACGTTTGCTTGTCAAGTATCTTTATCTTCCCTCACTCTTTGGGTCCCTCAGGTGTCCACAGCTGGTATACACCCACACAGGCAAGCAGATAGAAAGACACACTATTGTAATTTTTTTCACAAATGTATCAATCTACAGGAAATTATTACACTCACAATATAGTTCTCTTGTATTGTATGCTCATCACCATAACTTCAACACTCCTGGTACTCCTCTTGATTCCCCTCCTTCCATGTCCAGCAAGATGCTTAGGAAATATACTGTAAGATGCAGTTAAACCAGATCCTCGTGAAGCCAGTGATCATAAGATCTCTGAAATTTCTATAGTTATGTGTTCACCTTATAAACATGTTGTGCCAATGCTCTATTAAAGCCTTTTCTTGAAATAACATCAGCCTGGTTTACAAACAAAACCAGCAGTGTGCCTCTCAGAGTCTGAGGGTTCCTACCTAAGATGATTAAAAATTTTGGTAATCAAACGGGGTCCTGATCTCCAGGTATATGGTAATGAAAATTCCATGCCAACCGCACACTACTTCAGATGATGCCACCTCCCACAACCTACGTTTTTCGACTGTTAAGTCAAAAAAAGTCAAGGTGAGTGGGTAGGCGGTCCTGCAATCATTATTGTACACTCCAGTAACTCTTCCTTCTTATTTTAAAACTTATCCTTATTTTTCAAATTTTTTCCTTAAACCATAAAAACCAATATTTTTATATTAAAACCAAAAACATAACTACAGTGGTCAGTGGTCCTAGTCTAATGCGGGGAACATGGATAAAATATATCAATACTTCAAAATTCCTCAAATTGCATATTATCTCCTTATCTTCTTATAAAGTTATTACAATTTCTTCCGATAAGATAGATCACCAGGACACTTCTGGGTTCTAATGCTCACAATCTAAAGCAAAAAGATGAGAAAAATCTGAAACTGTAAACCTAAAAGTGCTCCATGCAATCATTAAAATCCAATCATAATGGCAATAATCCACTATCCCAACATTCAAAAAAAGATCTTATTGTCATATATTGAAGTCAATATTCAAAAACCGATCCTGATGTAATATATGTGAACCAGACCTTACTAGAAAGAATGAGGCCCTTGTATCCTGCTTATATATAAATTTTAAATCTGAAGTTACTTTAAATAATGCTTTTAAATAGTGCCAGTATACTTTTCCTTGCTGTTGAATCAGTGTGCCAAATATAACATCCCCTCCGTGAATACTTCTAAAAAGAAGCTCCTAGTGTTTAGGAAAAAACATGTAAAACTAAAGTGACTAGTGGCAATCAATATAATAATAAATATAAAGCGGGGCTAAAAACCACCTTATAGATAAATGAAAAGGTGCCTGGTGCGAATAAGTGCTAAATCAGTTAATAATACATACTGGTACTTATATCATCCATTTCCATAGACAATGTAATCTCCATACATAAATATATATACTATAAGGACTCACTTTACTATATACAGTATAGCTGATACCGGTGTTCCTATCATCCATCTGTTTCCATAAATTATATAATCTCCATATATACATACACATAACATAAGGACTCAGTATAGCATAAAGGAAATTACATATAAATAAAGCTGATAGTACTCAATATACACTACAATGTACAATACAGTGTATAATACAATCCAAATCTGGGACCAGATTCAGAATTAAGAACGTCTGGTAACTTACGCACGCAAAATGCGTAAGTTTGGTGATTTCTATTCAGGGCGCATGTGCAGACCATGGAGATACGAAACGTAATTGGAAAGGGTCTGGTAGTATTTCCCGGCGGTAAAGATTCCGGCAGTAAAAATACCTCCACGAGTTTCCTGGCACTGAAAATCCAGACACATAAAAAATACCGGCAAAATAAATTACCGACAATTTTAAATACCGTCACTGGAGGACTTCCGGTGGGCGGGACACCTAGGTGGCCGCGTTTTACCTCGGCTCCCTACACCACGGCCCAAAACCCTGTAAAATACCCTTCTAAAGTGGTTGCAAAAGTGCTAGCCTGTGATACCTGTTGTTCACCCCTCAACAGCGTATGGTGGAAGTGGAGCGCCTTCTTCGCCCCGGAGTCTGCCTTAAATCAGTAAGGCCTACTGGCGCGCTGGGACCGCGGGATACAGAGCGGCAGAGCCTGCAGCCAGACAGGAGTGTGACATCACTCGGCACCATCGCGCATTGGAGGGTGGCAGAGCAACGTCTCCTCCTGTCTTCAATACCTGAGTCTGTGGGAACTGCGGAACGTGTGAGCGGTGAGATCCCCGGCAGGAGAGTGTGGTGCAGTGCGGGGGGAGGTGCCTTGGTGCTTTAACCACGGCTGGATCGAGGAGCCTTTCTGCTGATCCTGGAGGACACCGCTGGCCCAAGTCTGCACAGAGGTTCCCAGGGCTCGCTATAGAGGCGGGAGCAGGTCTCAGGGGAAAAAAGTGGACGGCAATCTGATCAGCCCATGTGCCACTGTCTCTGTGGAGGGAGGGAAGACGGGACCATGAGGGAGCAGGCGCCATTTTGTTACCCCTATACACGGCTGCAAGCCGTCTCTACAAAAGGAGTGGGGCTTAGCTTCATTGGATGTCTTGCCTATAATACCTGCAGCAGTTCACAGTTATCCCTTGGTGCTCCAGGCTTCACCTTATTGTCTGTTCCTAATATTCCTAACAGCCCAGTATTTCTTTACTATTGGAAATTATTACAATGTTGCATATTCCTTCCATGTGGAGTTACAATTTTTGAGTCCGGTCCTCTACTGCCCCCTTGTGGTTTCTTGCAAGCCTAGATAGGGGAAAAGTGGTTTCCTGATATTATTTGTCACTGCTGCTTTGGGAATTCTATGGCCACCTAAATAGTGGACATTTAGCAGATATTACTGAAGTGGTCCACAGAGGACTTTGCATAGCTGTGGCCGCTGTACCTCATGGGGCCCAGCCCCACCTGTATCAGCTGACCAGTAAGGTTCCTGAGAGCCATTTGAGTCTGGACTGCCCCACGCCTTGAGTGTTTGTGTTGCTGGCTGTCTTGCCTATACTACCTGCAGCATATTACAGCCAGTTTATGGTGCTCCAAGCTTCACCTTACTGTGTATCATTTGCAATCCTAAACAGCGCAACATTTATTTGCTTTTCAGTGGAAATTACTACCCCTGGCATATCCGTCATATGTGGATTTACAGTCAATAAATATAGACTTCTGCTGCCCCTCTTGTGACTCTTTCAAATTTTAGATAGGGGAAAGGGGTGTCCTGGTACTATCTCTCAATCCTGATCTAGAAACTTCATGGCCACCTTTTTAGTGGATAAACAGTGGATATCGCCTGAGTGATTCACAGAGGACGCCATATAGCCGATGATGCTGACCTTGGCAAGGACCGTAAAGCAAGATATTTGTGTACCTTAATATTTGAGTTTAATTAGAACACTTTTCTCACTTGTCTGCACCTATCGTGCTCATCTCAGTATTTGAGTTAGAATAGTAGCAAACTTTAGTTTTCACCGCAGCCACAGGGAATCTGTAAAGTTTCTTTCATAGTTTGTAGGGCACTCAGCCTTTCAATAATATTGACCATATGTTATAAGAGTGTTTGAGATGACAACGGTGTTAGTATTTGTTATGTAGTAGAGTAAGATGCTCTGTTAGAACTCGGGCCCATCTGTAGGGCACTCCCTGGCCTCTTACACATATCAGGGGGAGGGTAACGTCTTATTTTAAAACAAACAAGCAAAAAAAAAAATAATAGAAATAATTAATTGAGTACAAAATAACAAATAGAGGTGGGTTCTGCTCTCGTAGTGGGGTATGGATAAGTTTGTTGAAAATATGGGTTCCAAACCAACTAGTACACCCTCCACCTCCAGAACCTCACAAACCAAAACAAATGTAACCAAGTCTACTCCCCCTTCCCCAGCTCGGGTCCCGGAGGAGGAGGGAGAGGTTTGTCCTTCACCTCCTGGACCTGATAGCCACACCTCGTTTCCTCCCGAGACGGTGGCGTACCTAGCGCAGGAGATCTCTAAATGCTTACTCCCCCTTATAGACAAGAAATTGGATTGCACGCAAGCGAGATTTGATACTGCCATGGCCAAAATTGATACCAATTCCTCACGCTTGGGCTTGCTGGAACAACTTTCCAGTGATTTAGAAGATCTATCCAATGTTCATCAATCTTTGGTTTCGGACCACTCGAGAACCATACAGGCCTTGACAGAAAAAGTCGATGACCTAGAAAATAGGCATCGGCGCAATAATTTAAGGTTTGTGGGGTGATCTGCTTTTGGAGTATTTAACTAAAGATATTCCTAGGGCGCTGGTGGTGCCGGAGCAGAGTAGCCCTGTTCACATAGAGCGAGCCCACCGAATTGGCCCGGAAAGGCGCAGGGATAATCCCCGCCCCAGACCGGTTATCGCACAATTTCTGGACTTCAGAACAAAAGAAAGTATAATTACTGCTTATAGAAAAGCCCAGGATTTGCTGGTGGAGGGACAGAGGATTTTGGTTTTTCAGGACTTCTCTGTTTTGGTTTCAAAAAAGCGCAAAGAGTTCTCAGATGTATGTTAAACTTTGCACACCCAGGGGCGCAGGTTCGCCCTTTTGTACCCAGCTAAACTGCGCATCTTTGACAATGGACGTCCTTATTTCTTCGAGGACCCAAAAGAGGCTAGAGAGTTTGTTCAGCGTCAATTAGATAACCCTCCCCAAGATTAATAATTTCCCCTGCTTGGTAGGTTCGGATCTATTTGTGGGTCTTAAGCCCTGGGAGGGGGATACCTATAGTTGGAAATTAATAAGTTCCCCAATACATTAATAATATAGACTAGAGGGGGGTTGGCACTCAGCATTAATGCCCGAGTCAATACACTGTTGGGGCCTTCCACTACTAAGTTTAGGTTAGCAATGTTATTTTTTTCTAGTACGGTTGAGTTTGAACAACCGGTCCAAATTGTTGAATTTACACAGTGGTTACCGACTACTAGAGCGGAACCACAAGGTTTAAAATTGGTTTGGAAAAATTTGAAAATGTTGATGGGTATGGTACACTACTTTGTATTGTTACTATGTACTGCCTCCACTCATAGGACTGTTGTGCTTTGCGTTCAGGGAGGCCTCCCACCGATGCCTCAGGATTGTCGAAATCGAGGGAATCTTCCTGGAGACCGGGGAGGGGAGATTCTCCTTCAGGTTGGAATCCGCTCTGCTCTCACCACGCCAGAAGGGGTAGGATGAGTTTACCAAGTACATCACAACCCCCTCACCCCCCTTCACACCTACACTCTCCGCATCAACCGCATGCCGTGGTAGTGCCGAATCTTAGGTTGTTGTCTTGGAATGTCGGAGGTCTAAATACACCAATCAAACGTAAGAAGGTCTCCACATTTTTAAAATGATCAGGGGCGGATATTGCAATGCTCCAGGAGACACATTGGAAGGTGGGGGGGAAACCATTAAAGATGGCTGGATAGGTGAATGTATTTCAGCACCTTACAAGGGTGAATGTATTTCGGCACCTTACAAGTTTAATGCCAGAGGTGTGGCCATTGTTTTGCGACGTTCCCTACTTTATACCATCAACTTCCAACACAGCGACCCTGAGGGGAGATTTATTTATCTTGAACTTACACTTAACCATACGCTTTACTCCTTCTTAAATGTATATGCCCCTAACGCCAACCTCCAATCCTTCTTTAATTCTTTAAATGTCTTCCTTTCCCAGCGCGAGGCCCAAAACCTTATTGTAGCAGGGGATATGAATACGGTTTTTGATCCACTAATTGACAAGTCCCCACCGGTACGAGCTCCGGCTTCGAGTCAATGGCAAACTCTCCAAGGTTTTCTAAATTTTAATACACTATCTGACCCCTGGCGCATCCTCCACCTGGGCGACCACTCCTTTACGCATCTATCAGCGGCACACAGCTCTTTATCCTGCATTGATTATTTTTTAATCAAAGATACCCTGATGACATATGTTAAGGAGGCATCGATTGGGGACCCCGTTATCTCAGATCATGCCCCTGTCCGACTTGTGTTGGTCTTTCCACAGCCGGTTCCTCTGACATGCCTCTGGCGCTTTCCAGGTTATTTGCCTAAGTCTTCGGACTTTCAGTCTTTCTTAACATCCAAATGGACGGAGTACCTGGACGACAATCTGGAACATTGGGAGGACCCCCAGTTGTTCTGGGAAGCGTCGAAGGCGGTAATGAGGGGCCATATCATCTCGTATATCTCCCAGAAACGTAAAGTAACCCAAACCAAAATTCAGGCTCTTCGTAGAGAAGTCTCAGTAGCCTTTCGCCTCTACTCAGAGCGCCTTACGGGGTCTGCTCTCGAAGAGTTTAAGCAAGCCAAACATGCCCTGGAGACTTACCTCTCTGCACAGGCTGCAAATAAACTGGATTACACTACACATAAATATTACAGATTCGGGAACAAACCGGGTAAAATTTTGCCCAATATGACTAAAGTATGGAAACAACGTAGTGTTATTACCACATTGAAAGATCCAACTACGGGTGCTGTCCTCAATGACTCAACTCAAATTCTACAAAGGTTCCAAACGTATTATAAATCGCTTTATGGCGCTATCCCTCCCTGCCCCGACCTTCAGGAGAGGATCTTAACTGAGGCGCGTCTACCACGATTATCTCCTGAACAAAGAGAGATATTGGATGCTGCCATAACAGAAAAAGAAATTATACAAGCCATTCAATCCCTACAAACAAATAAAACCCCAGGCCCAGACGGGTTTTCTAACGTGTACTTTAAAATGTTACAGCCCCAATTGATACCGTGTCTATTAGAGCTTTATCATACCATCCACTCCCATACACCACATGCCCCTAGATTCAATGAGGCCCACACGATTTTAATCCCCAAAACCAATAAAGACCCAACATTGGAATCATCCTATCGACTGATCACTTTATTGAATACCGACTTTAAAATTCTGACTAAAATCATGGCAGCCCGGTTACAACTCTTCCTTCCTCAATTATTAACACCACATCAGTTGGGTTTTGTGGCAGGGAGGCACTCTGTTAAGGGCATAAGAGCAGCAATTGCAGCGATGGTGGCTTCGGCGCAATCTCCCGGTGCTTCAAGCCTTCGCTTGAGTCTCGATGCCAATAAGGCTTTCGACTCTATCGCTTGGCCCTTTTTGTTTGATGTTCTCAACCGATGGTCTTTTGGTCCCACTTTTACAAGCTTTATTCGCTTTATTTACGATACACCCACCACTCATTTATTAATTAATGGGAGACGGGGGGAGGGGGTGTCCATTGAAAGAGGGACCAGACAGGGGTGCCCACTACTGCGTGTATTGCAAGCTTGGGAGGGGTTCCGGGGCATCCATATAGGTTCCCAAGCTATTAAAATTACGGCTTTCGCCGACGACCTTTTGCATCTCAAATCCAGCGGAGATGATGCCGGAGCTCCTTGCCAGGCTGCGGGACTACAGTTTGGTATATGGACTGTCTATCAATTTAGACAAATCCATTGCCATGTACTTGAAACCCAAGTGTGCCCGTCCAGCTTGGGCAAACTTGGTACCCTTTCAGTGGGAAACCAAACAGTTTACATATCTAGGCGTCCAGGTAACCAAAAACCCCTCATCCCTATATGGAGTAAATGTCAGGCAAACCATTTCAAACATTGAGCATCAGTTGGCGAGCTGGGCGAGCCTTCCACTTTCCTATCTGGGCAGAGCCAGTATCATCAAGATGATGGTGTTCCCCCGTTTGTTGTATGTCCTACAATCCCTCCCGATCCTCTTAACGCATTCAGATCTCAAAGCGATTAACACCCTGTTTCGCTCCTTTATTTGGAACAAAGGACGCCCAAGAATTAGTTTGCTTAAATTGCAACAAACTCCATCAAATGGTGGGATAAACTTCCCTGACGTTCAGAGATACAATTATGCGGTGCTCCTACGGCATTTGTGGGATTGGTTGCGGAGATCCTCCATATATACCAACACAGTGCTGGAGGAAGCGTTCCTAGATGGAATGGGCCTGATTTCCTTCCTACACCTTATGGACCAAGAGTTGGACCAAGCATATAAGGACAATCCCCTAATTTGGTCAACTAGACGATTGTGGCACATACTGAGGCATAAACTTGATCTACACTCACATTTCTCCCTACACTTACCTTTAACGAAAAATCCTGAATTCCCAGCGGGGCTTGGGAGGGGCCCCTTCTTGGCGTGGGAGAGCGGGGGGATCTCTTCTGTCCGAAACTTGGTGAATGAACAGGGGCGACGCCCCATGACCCTCCGACAGGCGGTGGAACACTTTGAGTTCTTGCAAGCTGATCCGCTTCCATTCTTAAAAGCGCAACATTATGCAGCGAGAGTCCTTAGACGTTTGTCCCCACTAGACTGGAGCAACCGCTTGGATGCATTGCTACTACAGAACCAAACCTCTAGTAAGGCCATCACAATGCATTAAGTTTTTACATATTCCCATCCAGTTTGAAAACGAGCTCAGGGGATTGGCTCGCTGGGTACAGGACTTTCCGCACCCCTCCCTCCAGCAGATATGTAGAACTCTTCTTAAACATCTTCCATAGAACCTACTTAACTCCGCAAAGAGCTTTCGCCTTAGGTCTGAAAGACTCAGACCTACGCTACAAATGCAATGAACCCGGTGCGGATCTGCTCCACTGTCTGTGGGGATGCCCCTTTGTGAAACATTTCTGGATCCAGGTCAATAGATTTATTTTAGATAACCTATTATCCTATGCCCCCCTCACTCCGGAGTGGGCTACTCTGGGGATTTTACCTAAAAATCAAAAAGCGGACAGGAGTGTTAAGCGTTTGGTGCTCGCTGTTAGCGCCGCGGCCAGGAAAACGATACTGCAGACTTGGAACCATCAGGGAGTCCCCCCTGGCACTTTTTTGCGAAAAACTATTTTTTATTTTTCAGATGGACTGGTTGGAGGCCTCCTTGGATAGGGACAGCAGAGTAGAGAGTTTTTTTGATATGTGGGAAACGCATATAGACTCACTTCCTGTGCTAACAAATAGTCGTATCCAACACTGCTTTGAGCATACTTCATGGTATATGTTACGATTGATGGACAATGACCCTAGAATCCCGACTGACTTCAAAGAACAACAACGAGGCAGGGCATGCTGATGCTTGTAGTGCTATAGGCATCAGCATGCCCTGTCATCCTGTGCTGGGAGCAGTGTCTCAAAATCCTCATTAATGTCACCAATTACTGCCGATAACATAGTATAGATGTATCATTAACGCCAACAATGCCCCCAAATGTCACAAATTACTGCCAATAACACCTCAAAAAGCAATGTGAGTGCAGTCTCTTAATGTGTTAATGAATTGCTCTTGACACTTGTAACAAGGTAATTGTTGTGAACTAGATCGCAACAAAAGTATTGTTATGTTTACTCAACATTGTATTTACATAGTCTTTGTTGCCCTAATCCACAGAAAGTGTCACTTAGTAATGAGTGTGCATGCAGAAAGCACCTCAGATCAGCACACACAGGCTACTGGTGACTACAGGCATAGGTGTATCTATAATGGGTACCCAGGGTTGGCAGGGGAAGGGGGGCCGTTCAGCATCTATTTCTTCCCTCTAATATATACCAGAGGGAAGAAATAGAGGCCAAATTAGTCCCCCTTCCCCTGCTGTTAGACTCTCCCGAGTCCAGTCTATCGAATAACGATAAAGTGCTGCTATGTTGTAGTCTTTGATACAGGGGAAATTGGCTCCTCCCATTTCCAGAGTTTGTTGGAGTTTTGTTAGGGATACCCTAGGGCGTTTGCCTGCCCATATGAATTTTTGGAAACTACGGTCAAGGGATTGTAAATCTCGCTTTGTAAAAAGGAACGGCAACATTTGGATAAAATAAAGTATCTTGGGGAAACTAATCATCTTGAGCAGGTAACACCTGCCCAGAAATGATAAAGGTAGATGGTGCCAAGACTGCAGGGTTGTTGTCATTTTGGCTATTATGAGTGGGATGTTTTTAGCATACAGTTGCGATGGGTGACTAGGAATATTGAGTCCAAGATATTCAAGGGACGTATGTGCCCACTTGAATGGGAAAGTGTTTTGCCAACCTTGCCAAACCCTCTTGACAAAATGCCAATGCCTCAGTTTTAGTAAGATTCACCGTCAACCCTGAGATCAACTTATATTTATCTAATTTTTCAAGGATATTGGGAATGACTATTTTCGGGTTATGTAAATATAGAAGAATGTCGTCCGCAAATGCGGCTAGTTTTATGTCCGTGCTACCTACTCGAATCCCTTCCCAGTCCTTTATGTTATGCAAGTGCCTCAAAAGAGGGTCTAAAGCAATGTTGAAAAGGAGAGGGGACAGGGGGCATCCCTGTCTTGTCCCTCGCCTTAAAACAAAGGATCGCGTGTTTAAGTTGTTTATGGTTAAGTAGGCTTTGGGTTGATCATAGATGGCTCTGAAAATATTTAGAAATGTTGGCCCGAAATGCTGAAATTTTATTATCCTCACCTAGTGCGCCCAAGAGATGCGATCAAACGCTTTGTCAGCGTCGAGACTTACCACAATATTAAATGTATCGTTCCTAAGGTGTGTCTGAACCATAGCGGCAATTAACTGTCTTACATTTTGCACTGAATGTCGGCCTTTAATGAATCCTTTCTGTGCCAGATGCAGTAAGGTTGGGAGTATAGTTTGCAGCCTAAGAGCTATTAGTTTCGTGAAAATGTTTAAGTCCTGATTCAATAGCGAAATAGGTCGGTACGATTGGACAAGTTTTAAGTCTTTATTCGGTTTAGGTAGTACTATGATTCTGGCGGTATTGAAATCCTTCGGAGCAGCGTTCCCTTGCAAAATGAAATTAAATAGGGAAACTAAATGAGGTACTAAATGAGTGGACAAAATCTTGTAATACTCTGCCGATAGACCGTCGGGGCCTGGTGTTTTATAATTAGGTAGGGTAGAGATAATTTTTTTAACCTCTGCGTCAGAAATTGGGTCTGACAACAGCTCTCTTTCCGCCACAGTTAATTTACGAAGTCCTGCTTCTTTTAAGAACTGTACCCCTTGGTGGAAATCATCCGGGGCCTGCTCATATAACAGTGTGTAATAATCTAAAAAGGCATCTGAAATCTTTTGGGGGTCTATTAGTGTTCGGGCATCCGATTGTAATATGGAAGTTATTCGTTTTGTGGAGGTGTGTGCTTTAACCACATTTGCTAGCAATTTACCAGGTTTATTGCCCCATCTAAAATATTAGTTTTTTTGATGGTCTAACGAAATTTGGGCTCTTTCCTCGCATAGGGTGTCATAAAGTGACTTAGCTTCTTTGTAAGTTATTCTATTTTGTTCGGTGTCATGAAGTTGAAGGTCAGTGTAGGCTTTCGTGAGTGCAGTATTTAAGGCATGGAGACGCTGTGCCAGAGTTTTCCGATGTTGGGCTACATATGCTATGATATGGCCTCGTAATACAGGTTTTGAGGCCTCCCAAAATAAATTAATATCCTCCAAATGTTCAATGTTATCATCAACGTAATTTAGAAAATGATACTCCAATTGGGATCTAAATGCGTCAGAGTCTTTAAGATAAGACGGAAATCTCCAATTCTGCGAAGAATGGACAGGGGCGATCCTTGTCAACTGGAACCAAATTGGGGCATGATCAGAGATCACAATGTTCTCAATTTTGGATTTTGATACTCTATGTAATAATGTGGCTGGAATCAGCCAATAGTCAATTCTAGTTGACACATTGTGAGGGTGCGAATAGAATGTATAATTTCTATCAACAGGGTGGTGAAACCTCCAGGGGTCAACTAAGTCCAGTGAATCAGTGAGAAGAGCCGTGGGTGATGGTGCATTGCGACGTCCCCTACCTTTCTGAGCCGAACTGTCCAGGGCAGGGTTGGAAACTGCATTGAAGTCACCTCCCATTACAATGTGTCCTTCCGCCCAGGCTTGTATCTGGTTGTACAAATCTGTAAAAAAGAGTTGGTTAGGACCGTTTGGGGCATAGACATTGATTATAGTAAATAATTATTTTTCCACCGTAGCTTTAATAAAGAGATATCTGCCCTCACTATCTGCTTTCACGTCATGGATGGTATAATCAATATTTTTCCCAAATAAAGTAACCACCCCCCGTTTTTTGGAAATGTATTCTGCTGCCCTATAGTCCCTCAACCAAGTGTCCTTCAGAGAATTTGGGTCACCCTTGCGCCAGTGTGATTCCTGTAACAACACTATGTCCGGTTGAAAACGTTTTAAATGTTGTAGGATCTTTTTCCGCTTCAAAGGGGTATTAAGCCCCTCAACATTCCACGAG
>WWET01005564.1:63390-91012 GCA_011038615.1 Limnodynastes dumerilii | reverse complement strand
GTACTTTTGGGGTACATAGTTCATACACGGTATTTAACAGACCCTTTTTTGAAAGTCTGAAATTACGCTGCTTTTACAACACCACCAGAATTACCTTGGATTGAGAACCGGGGTAGTCGTCTGGAAGAGGCGGACGAGGCGAAACCCAGGCGTGGAGTCTAGTGGGACCTGGTTCTTCGCTAGAGCCTCTAATGGTGAGGATAGACTTGTGCTGCAGATTTCCCCACAGGTCGCGGCCCCGAGGGCGACATCCGAGAGAGGAAGATTAAAGAAAGCAGGGCAAGAGGAATGGATAAGAGAGAAAAGGGTAAGTGGGAAAAGGTTAGTACCAGTAGGGCCTGGACTGAGACAAAACAACAATAAACAGAGAACAGACAAGACCAGGAAAACTACACAGGACTGACGAACAATACAAACAAGGAAATTCACTTACAGATTTATACAGGTGGAAATCCCAAAGGAATACAAATACAGGCGCTCAGGAGAGGAAAGGGTTAACACAGATATGGATAACAATGGCAAGGAGAAGAGAGGGGAATGTAAAACAAGAGGATAACAGGCAGGAACTAGGGTGGGTAACAATGGGGCACTCGATATCACAGAAAAATAAAAGAAGATGGCACAAGCCAAGAAGCAGACAGAGCAACGGTAAGGAAGCTATAACCAGCGCTGAGGAGAGGATTGGACTGGAATATAAGGAGAGAGGGCATTAATCATACAAGGAGGATAGCGCACCAAATGATCTGACAGGCGGTTGTCCAGGTCGCTAGGAAACGGCCAGGACGCCAGCCTGACGGGGAAAGAGAGATCGCGTCTCTCGTTGCTAAGTACAGAGTGAGAGTGAGGCTTGGAGCGCAGGGAGCAGGAAGAAGCCGCTGATGGGCAGATATCGCTATCACTGGGAGGTCCTTCAGCCGCAGCTCCGTCAGACAGAGAGGAGAAGCCACCCGGACCACCGAGCGCTGGTCCGGAGGACGCAGGTACGGGACGGCAGGGACAAACAATGGTGGCCAGGCGGCGGCATGTGACAGCTGCGTAGAGGGGAGAGCACGCCATTCAGTGGCGTTATAGGGGGGAGTGCCAGCAGAGGATTGCACAGAGACAGTGCCAGGCTGGTGTGAAACCAAGGTCACATCAGTGCCGTTCAGTGAAAGCGTAGCATGGAGGAGAGGATGAGAGCGTGCTGCTGAGGAGAGCAGAAGAAGAGCTTTGGTAGGGTAAGTTTGATAATGGGAGGTGGAGGCACACCAAGGGGAGAGGAGGGCGTCAAGGGGATGGTTAAATTGTTAATGCAGTAAACAATCCTGCCTCATCCTGCATGCTAATGCTGTAACATTGATAACATTGTTGCTACAGCTCAGGACACAATACATGTTTCCAGACTGAAAGATATCATTCCATCATTGGGCCTGATCCAGAACTACGCTTCCCCGCGATTTTACGCATGGCGGAGATGTAAAATCGCAGATTCGAACGCACTGCGCATGCGCACCATAGAAAATACGCACTTTCACGTAGCGTAATTGTGAACGTATGGGTGATTCACGTATGTCTCACGTAAATACTTACGTGTGGGCGTGCCAAATTTACGTTCGTCCAAAATACGTCTGCAATACGTGAAGGAGGCGGTGGGTGGTATTTAAAGTGTACAGTATGGGCGTGCTAAGCTGCGTACGTTCACATAGTCTATACGTCCGTTCACGGACGTACGCAGTTACGTGTGAAAAAGTTAAGGTAGGGTTTGGGCAGCGTATCTTGACAAAATACGTCCGTGCAAGGGGTGTGCCGAAGGGAGTGTAGCTAACTTACGTGCATGAAAATACGCTCCGCGAATAAACGTACGGCACACGTAGTTCTGGATCTACCCCATTGTTCTGAAATATTAAGAACGCCTAAAATTCAAATCAAACGACTGTTTCAGTTGATTCTGGAGCATGATTAAACAGTACACACTGGTAAGAAAATGTCTTCTGATTGTGTGATTGGAACAATTATATTCTGCAAAAGCCCCATTGTGTAGCTTGCTTAAAGGAACCACCAAGACCTGGAGCTGCCAACATTTCTGCCAATGCCTAACATGTATGCACAGAAGATGCACCCTGCTCTGCTGGTTTCATTGGAGAGCGGGTTCTTGTTTAGTGGTATAACCATAATGGGTGCAGTGGGGAAATGTATAGTTAAATATTTGACAGCAAGATATGAGGTAATAAAGAGTGTTGGGGAGCAGTTATTTAAAATGTAAGTTAATTTACAACTGGGGCATGGATGCCAGTGTATGTTGGCACTTGTAGATCGTTAGTGGAAAACTCATATATTTGACAATGCCAACCTAAGATGGCATTTCTAGGGTGTACTTTTGCATGCCACATACATTACTTTCAACCAACTTTTATCAATTTTCTTTCATGTCCTTATCGTTCCCTCAATGTCTCTGTTTATGTTGTGATTCTTATAGTGTTCACTATGTTTAATTTACAAATGTAAGTTGTAAAAAAATAATTGTTCTTTTTTCCATCAGACCTATGGGAAAATATCTCTAGGCTAACAGAATGTATGTCATTTTTTCTAAGTATCTACTGCATAGTTCTGGAAGGCTTTTTATGTAAAGACCCAGTGTATTCATTTTGCATGTTTTCATTTGTTTTGTAGTCACATTCCCTTTGAAGTTGTCCAAGGGGAAAGGGACTTTTACAGATATGTCCCAGCACTAATTGTAACACAAAACAGTCTGCATAAATGAAAAAAATCTATGTTACTGATTTATTGAAAGTCAGTGTAGGTTTCCGTTACATACATCAATACACTTACAAGTATGCTAAGATATACTAATGCATTATAATATAACACTGTTGTAAAGGGGATTATTAGTGATTCCATTTTTTGGAAAGTTACTAAGAAGTCAGTGACTGCTACCACCAAAGGTATAATTTAATCAAACTGTATATATGGTAGGGAATTACAGTATGTCTGATTCCAATTGAGTACCACTATCTAATTTATTTAATCGGGGACAGGATGTAATTTATGAGGTGAAGTGAGCAGTGTCCATATAGAATGTTCCAATTCCAATTAACGTGTAATTAACCGCTAATTAGTTTTCTGGTGCTTCAATGGTCACTACACTGTGTGTAAATCAAAATTGTATTTTAAATAGTTAAGGTCTTAAGTCCTAATTGTCTCCTAGTCTATTTAATAGGGGTTGTTACTGATCCTTAAAGTTTCCAGTTAGCGATATATGTCACAGTTAATTACCCTTTTTACTGTGTGTTTCCCCATATATGAAAATCCAAATAGTGTTGTAAATAGTTTAAGTCTCAAGTACTTAGCGTTGTTCAGTTAGTTCCATAGATAATATCGCTAAGCCTTTAGGTTTCTGGTTAGCGTTGTTTGTTACAGTTAAGAGGGACAGGAGTGCCTTCATCACCAATGTTAATCACATAGTGAACTGCTTTAGGTTGGGTCACTGTGCTTTTTGTTTTCTCTTAAATCTATTCTGCTTGGTCTTGCCCCCTTAGGCTACATTATGCCAGCTCTCTCCTGTCCTGTAACACCCATGATCTAACTAAATGCCTTAGTGTTGAGTCGCTGTCTAGTGCCTGACCACTTAACTAAGTCTAAGTACCCCTTCCCAGGGCCCTCTTTGTGGACAATAAATTAGACGAGGTTGTATAAAAAGGCTTAACTAAGCCTTTACGTTTATTGATACAAATAAAGTTTGTGAAACAACAGTAACAATAAACAATAACACTAATAACGGTATGCATTAAACCAGCAATACCACCGGGATGGTGACAGAAAAATTCAGTGCGGGACTTGAGCTATTCTAATAGAATGAGCTATAATATCCCAACAGCTAATAATAAAAAAGGTGGGGCCAATTACTGCTCCCACCAAATGCTGTCGTCCGAATACCCAAAGTGGGGGCATCTACCACCCCACTTGCAGAGGATGCCGCTATACAGCCCAGATGAAATTTGACAGGATGCTCCCAATTAACCTACTGGACCCGAGATCGCCCATCAAACACAATCCAGTGTCGCAGCTGTCTTAACCCGCAACCAAACCAATTACCTGGCTAAGGAAGAAGATGCTTGCCGGGCTGTGTAAAGACTGGTACCCAAACTAAGAATTAGATATGCACTGCCTTCCCGCCATCCTTGTTCAAACCATAGGCATAAAGAATAACTTCTTCTAAGAATATACAACAGATACCTAGGGCAGGAGGGTGGGTGAAAGGTCCGGCAAAGAAAGAAAAAGGGGATGGAGTGAAGTGGGCTTATAAAGCCCTTATGACCAGCCCACCTCCCTGACTGCTATTGGATTCCTCTGGTGTAAACTGTCACGGTGTCTAGATTTTGTGGATCCGAGGGCAAGAAAGACTGAGCGCATTGGAGGTGGAAACTGGCAGGTTTAATATAGGACTGGTGCAGACATGAGAATAAATGAGCATGGATAGAACAGTCTCAGGAATCAGACTATGCCTGTTTGGCACATAAGAAAAGGACAGTCATATGAACAATGGAAGTGCACGTGACTGAGGTGCAGGTGACTTGACCGGACTGGACTGCAGAGATGCTTGACTGGACTCGACTGCAGAGATGCTTGACCGGGCTGGACTGCAGAGATGCTTGACCGGGCTGGACTGCAGAGATGCTTAACTGGGCTGGACTGCAGAGATGCTTGACCGGGCTGTACTGCAAGGATGCTTGACTGGGCTGGACTGCAAGGATGCTTGACTGGACTGGACTGCAGAGATGCTTGACTATGCTGGACTGCAGAGATGCTGACCGGGCTGAACTGCAAGATCTGGATCAGGATTGCAGGATCAGGATTTGCAAGAGCAGGATTGCAGGTGAACCAGGCACCTTGGATGAACAAGTTGTTCTGGCAATGCATGGACTGTGCAAAGGGTTTAAATAGCCCGCCCAGTGCACAGATTGGCCGGAGGAATCATGTGTGCGCAGAGGAGCATCTGAATGGCTGCTGGGAATCACCTGACAGGAGGCATGATGGCGACGCCCATGCAACAGAGGATGGTTGAGCAGGTGCCTAATCCCAGATACTAACAAGCACACATGCTACAATGGAGATTGTGCAGTAGGCTGCCTCTATTTGGAGTGGCACCTCTGTAGGGCTGGAGAGCGGGCATGACATGGGAGAGCCGCTGACAGATGGCTCCTGACATGGTAAGTGCGGCGCTTGCCGTTGCATATCATGACATAAACAACAAAACAATGAAATAAACCTTCGGCACTACCATCTCCCAACCCCAGGGTTTAACTGCTCTCGGGACAAATATTTTAACCCTCAATTGTCTTTTCCAAGGTATGTTATGGGAAAGTCTTAATGTATGAGAGATGTGTACCTTGAAGTGCAATAATTTGATATATCAAATATTGTACAATATGCATGTCTACTCTAAAGCACCTACAGAACATGTAACACTTAATAAGTTTCCATAGATATTTTATTAAATGGAAGCATGAAGAATTGTCATAGCCATAAATGTCCCTAAAATTATATTTTATGGCTCATAACATTAGTTGCTTTGGGAAGCCTAGGCTTTATAACTAAAACTACTGCACACGCCCTATTCTGTTCTTTGCACAATGGGGTACATCCAGAACTACGTTTGCCATACGTTTATTCGCGTAGCATATTTTCGTGTGCGTAAATTCTTTAAACTCCCCTCGACACACCCCTTGAACGTACGTATTTTGTCAATATACGCTTTTCAAACCCTACCTTTACTTTTGCCAACGTAACCGCAGTCATACGCTCACGTACGTATGGGCAACACAAATTTACGCAGCTAAGCACGTCCATACTGTACACTTTAAATACAACCACCCTCCTACTTCACGTATTTCAGACGTATTTTGGAATAACGTAATATTGGCACGCCCACACGTAAGTATTTATGTGACACATACGTGAATGGCCCATACGTTCACACTTACGCTATGCTATTGAGCGTATTTTCTATGGTGCGCATGCGCAGTACTTAAAAAAGGCGATTTTACGTCTCCGCCATGCGTAAATTCGATCAGAAGCGTTGTTCTGGATCAGGCCCAATGTTTGTACAACCCAATGTTTGAATGCAATAAACCTTACACAGAAGACACTGAATCTTACACAGTTGCGTGCATCAATTTCAGAATATGTTCAGTGCAAACCAGGGGCGTTTTAAGAAGTAAGGGGGCCCGTGTGCTGGATTTGCACATGGGCCCCCCTTCCTACGCAGCTAAGCACGCCCATACTGTACACTTTAAATACAACCCCTGCCTACTTCGCGTATTTCAAACGTATTTTGGAATAACGTAATATTGGCACGCCCACACGTAAGTATTTATGTGACACATACGTGAATGGCCCATATGTTCACACTTACGCTACGCTATTAAGCGTATTTTCTATGGTGCGCATGCGCAGTACTTTAAAAAAGCGATTTTACGTCTCCGCCATGCGTAAATTCGCTCAGAAGCGTTGTTCTGGATCAGGCCCAATGTTTGAATGCAATAAGCCTTACACAGAAGACGCTGAATCTTACACAGTTGCGTGCATCAATTTCAGAATATGTTCCGTGCAAACAAAATCCTCAAAAACAGCACAGTCCCAATACATGAATGTTTTGTATGATATTGAAATGCTTGTAAAACTACCCATAGAGAATAATGTGCTACGTATGTCTTAATACACTTATTTTATTGTGTTAGCATGTTTCCATTTCCCTTTTTGTTTCATATCTTCACATTCACATGATGGTTCTCATAGAATCAGACAAGCTTATTGTTGTATACGTAGTAACTCTATACATATAGAATTCCTACTATCCAGCCAGGTACTCTGTCTTGTTGCACCAAAGAATCCTCAGAGAGCAACATTTGGTTTATACCATACACTGTGTTGGAGTGCTCAGGTCACCCTGTCCCCAGGCAGTTGTCTACAGGGAAAGCATTTAGAAAAAGTGGATAAAAAGCAGAATCTTTTCTTTATTTCCCTAGATGTCTGTATTGCTTCACAAAATATGTCTGCATTTCTGTCTAATGCTTAGTGCTACATAAATCACGTCTTATGGACTATATGGTTTCCTCAGCAGAAAGGTAATCTGTCTTCAGCTCAGATCTGTTTGGAATTGGTTATTTATGATTTGTTTTTGCTTATTTCTCTGTTTATATCAAATTTATTCGAACAATAGTTTTATCTAAAGTCTAGTCTGCAGAATTAATAATCACCTCATTAAAATCATTTATGTGATGAGTAAAACTGTCCTTAGGCATGTCCCAGTGTAGTCCAGTCCTTTTCTAACCCCTCCTGTTTTCCAAACTAATAAGTTTGTGATGTGGTGCTCCCACACTTGTACGGATCAGCGGTCGTATGGACCGCTGATCCACATGATTGACTTAAGGTAGTGTAAGCTGCCATAAGCCCGCAAGAGAGAGGGGAGTGACAGACAGAAATCGTGCGGGGGTCTGGATCCAGTCTGGAACCATTAAACCCAGCCCAGACTGTAAAATGTACATGTTCCCCCAAAACCACCTAACAGAGTTTAGGGGGGAAAAGTGGATGGGCCGTCTGTCGGACGGATCTCGTAAATAAGCCTACGTACAGCGGTGTGACATCCAGAAACCCATGGGCTGCGTATCAAATGAGATATTGAGTGGCAACATTTCGAATAACATAAAGGGGCAATAGCAAACAAAAAAAACCTAAAACACTAATTTTAATTCAATGGTATTTAGAAATGCTACCACAATTATAAAAATGACTCTCATGAAAAAAATTGAAAAAAAGATGACTATTAGAAGGATACAGTCAAAAGGGAAAGTAAAAATCTAAACAAAATACTACCAGAATTAAAAAAAAAACCTTCAAAATGACCTGATGCCTACTAAGGGCACCCACAATTACGCTACGTGAATGTGCGTATTTTCTATGGTGCGCATTCGCAGTGCGTTCGAAACTGCAAATTTACGTCTCCGCCACGCGTAAAATCGCGGAGAAGCGTAGTTCTGGATCAGGCCCCATGTTTTGTCACAGAAAATGTAATGCTCAGCCGAAGTACGTATGTTTGAGATCATCACTAACTAAAATAAAAAAAGCTGTACCCTCAATAGAGAGCTAAAAAATCTTCTGAAGGAGGAGAAGCAAGATATATGTCAATCATTGTTCTACCATTATTTCCCCACTGTAGGTATCTGGGCAATGATAAAAACGCCAATCGTCTCTATATGGATGTGTCACCTGGCCAAATTCTAAAATAGCCCAAACACTTACGCTGCCATAACCCTACTTTAAGTGTCCTGTGTGGATCAGAGTTCTTACGACTGCAGATCCTCATGAAGGGCTAGATCCAGACCTGATAATGTTAGGTCACTTACGCACGCAAGGTGCGTAAGTGGCCTGATTTGACTGGATGGAGCATGCGCCTTCTAGATGTTACTCTAGTGTTGCAATTTTCCTAGGAAATGGTCTGTGCTTCCCCTCCGCCCGCTAAAGTGGGCAAGGGGAAGCATGCTAAGTGTACAGTGTGGGAGGGTGCTCCCACACTTGTACGGATCAGCGGTCGTACGGACCGCTGATCCACATGATTGACTTAAGGCAGTGTAAGCTGCCATAAGCCCGCAAGAGAGAGGGGAGTGACAGACAGAAATCGTGCGGGGGTCTGGATCCAGTCTGGAACCATTAAGCCCAGCCCAGACTGTAAAATGTACATGTTCCCCCCAAACCACCTAACGGAGTTTAGGGGGGAAAAGTGGATGGGCCGCCTGTCGGACGGATCTCCATTTCCTTGCCTACGGAAGTTGCGTATGCCTGGAGATCTGCATCATAACATCTGGCAGGTGTTACCATTTGGCTTACGTAAATAATGCGTAAATAAGCCTATGTACAGCGGTGTGACATCCAGTAACCCATGGGCTGCGTATCAAATGAGATATTGAGTGGCAACATTTCGAATTACATAAATGGGCAACAGCAAACAAAAAAAACTAAAACACTAATTTTAATTCAATGGTATTTAGAAATGCTACCACAATTATAAAAATGTCTCTCATAAAAAAAATTGAAAAAAAGATGACTATTAGAAGGATACAGTCAAAAGGGAAAGTAAAAATCTAAACAAAATACTACCAGAGTTAAAAAAAAACCTTCAAAATGACCTGATGCCTACTAAGGGCACCCACTCCAATTTCTAATAATACATTACATTATTCCATATACAGTGCCCAGTCATTTGCAGGTCATAGTATTACCGTAAAGTGGTTGGTCCACTTCTTGTCTCTTATTTTCAACTTTGTATTAATTTTGTTTTATCGCTTACTTCTCCACAGCACCACCTACTATAAAGCATTTTTGTGTAGCTGGTAATTATAAGTATGATATACATGCTACTTTTACATCTACTTTTAATTAAGTTTTCAGAATAGCTTTGAAATTCTATCAGTCCGTGTCTCTGTCTAGGCTTACTCTTCCTGCAGTGTTTATGATCAGTGAAATCAATAGCATTTTGAAATATGATCATAAAGAGGTAACTAAAATAAAAATGATGTGCAGATACATTTTCATTACAATGAATAAGACATTGTGCAGGATTTAACTGATTAATTTAATAAGAGTACACCTCCCTGTTTGTTACAGCACTGAAATACGTTTTGATGTTATTGAAATTACATACTTTGAATCAGTATTACATATCAGTGACTTAAATGAGCTAAACCAGATCTCCCAGAAGCATTACTTAAAAGGAATCATCTTCAAGATGTTAAAAAAAATAAAATAAGAAAAAGTCAATGTTTTTGCACTATGAATTCATTAATTAATTTATTTCCTTTTTTCTCAAACTATTTTTGCTAAGCATCTTTCTTTCAATGGTTTATTTAATAAATACTGATAAATATAACTGTAAGGGAGAGACTTATACAACAATAGGGATCATTTATATATAGAAGATCACATGATAAGCAGAAAATATACTTGTCAAACATGTTCATTTTTATTTACTTAAATGCTTTATTTATGATCAGCCTATTATATTTAAGTGTGAGCTTCAGACTTCCAAATTATGGGCCGGATCCAGAATTAAGACGTCAGGTCACTTACCCACGCAAGGTGCATTTGTGGCCTGACTTGACCAAAGGGCAAATGTTAACCCTAGCGTAGCAACATTCGTACGGAACTTTGTTCCCTACGAGCCCATTTCCTAGGAAGCATGCAAGTGTACAGTGTGGGAGGGGGCTCCCACACTTGTTGCGGATCAGCGGTCGTACAGAATGCTGTACCGCAGGACTGATTTAAGGCAGGCTTAAGTTGCCATAAAGCCTGCACGAGAGAGGACAGAACCCCGCACGTACAGAAAGCCGGTCCTATGTCTAAGGCCCATATTCAGCATTTGCTTTTTCACACTGTGATGTGCAGAGGTGTTCCCTCTTAAAACTTCTGTACATAGAAGAGTCTCTGTGTGTTTGAGTTAGAGTTAAGGCAGGGCCTGGATATCGGAAGTTTGCCTTATTTAAGTGGAAGGGGTTATTATTATTATAATTACTATTATTATTCTGATTATTAACGCTTATTTATATAGCACCACAAATAGTCTGCAGCGCATTACAAAGAACATTAAACATTCACATCAGTTCCTGCCCCTATTGGAGCTACATATTAAGGTCCCTAACACATACATACATACATATACATACCTACCAGTATGGTTAATTTTTTGCCATGTGAAAGGAAACCCACACAGACATGGGGAGAACATACAAACTCCACACAGATAAGGCCTAGTACGGGAATCAAACTGATGACCTCAGCGCTGTGAGGCACAAGTGCTACTCACTGAGCCACCATACTGCCCCGTTATAATGCAAATACAGGGATATCTGGATAGGATGGGCCCAGAACCTGTGGAACCCTCCAAAGCTATTATTAAAAATTGTCTGGATCTGGACAGTGTTTAAAGTGGAGATAAAAATAATGAACCAGATCCTAAGCTAAGCACGCTAGCGTATTTACGCTAGCCGATGACCGGCTATTTGTATTGACTGCGCAAGCGTGCGGCAGATGTTACGCCACGTAACTCCTAACGTATGTACCATCAGAGTAAATACGAATGAAGGGGTGGGGGGTTCCATACGACACCCATAATTACGCTTTGGAGGCAGAGGAAGGCATTTAAATTGGACAGTATGGGCCGGGTCAGGCCATCACATACGTAAATCCATTCACACGTCAGTAGATACGCTAGGAAAAGTTAAGGTAGGGTTTGGGCAGCGTAAAACGGCCAAAGTATATACGACCGAGGGGAGTGCCTAGTGGGGTGCATAGAAAATATGATAGCGTAAATGCGCTACGTGTTCTAACGTAACAAGCCATTAGGTCTGGATCTACCCCAATGTAACTGTACTGACCATACTTTGGGGGTGTATCTTGACACTTGTTTTGGGTAACAAGTGTGTGACAGTTTATCACCAGGTATCCAGAGTAGATTTCACTATGTTATTGCTTGCATTCTGTATCACCAATCTAAATCTGTATTTGTGTGTGAAAGGGATATAATTAAAGCTTTTATGAAATGAAAAATTTAAATTGCAACCAACCAAATTATGTCAAATATGCAAAATTCCTCAAATACTGTGTTAGATAAATATTCCCCAGAATCATTTAGAAACTTTTGATATTTAGTTCAAATTGTTTTCTAAATAATACTTACAGTGGCATGTGACAGTACACAATATAAGAATGTAATGGGGTGTCATATACAAAAGAGAAAATAGAGAGAATAGTTTCTTGACAGTATTAATAATTCAGTGTTGATAAATATGTAATAACATACAAACACCATCTAATTGTAGATTAGGCACTATTCATATTGTAGCCAATCATACTTATTAAAACACACAAATGTAATAACATATATAATAGAAAAAAGAACATCTGCCTAATTAGTTCTAACACAACTTCCCTCAATAAAACCAATATAACTGCAGCGTCACTCTATAATATAACTGTTAGGGGACCTATATAATGCTCATTAACATACCAAGGGCCGGATCCAGAACTACGTCCATCTTCCATAGACGGACGTAGTTCAATAAACAGTAGCTACTGCGCATGCATATCGTTTCGATACGTAGATTGCGTATATGTGATCATTTAGACCGCATATACGCAATCTACGTATCGAAATGATACGCAATCTACGTATTGAAATGATACGCAGATTACGTACAATAGCTACTACGCATGCGCAGTAGCTACTGTTTATTGAACTACGTCCGTCTATGGAAGATGGACGTAGTTCTGGATCCGGCCCAATGAGAGCATACTGCATCAAGAAAAGTCCTTAGCAAACCCAAGAAGAGCTATATGCTAACCAAATGCATGCAATAGCTGTTAAATAATACAAAAATATATATAAAGTGTGTGTGTGTGTGAGATTACCGTATGACAGAATAGTTTCACAGTGTTGTAAAACAGAGGTAGTCTACTTCTGATTCTATGCACATCTATTATTGCCATTAGCTTTTGCTAACGTTACAGTTTTCCAAGTCTTAGTGTACAGTGTCAGTTTATTCTATAGATTAAAGAAAATGCTTCTTTTTTATTGGTCATTTTAACAATTCTTTTCTGCCATTTTGAAACTTGTTATTTCTGTATCTATAATCTCTTTTTATTCAATAAATGCATTCACATATACGCAATCTACGTATTGAAACGATATGCAGATTACGTACAATAGCTACTACGCATGCGCAGTAGCTACTGTTTATTGAACTACGTCCGTCTATGGAAGACGGACGTAGTTCTGGATCCGGCCCCAAGTCAGTACATGGCAGAATCACAAAGAATATAGAATGACTTTAAAATCACAAAATATGTTATCTGAAAAAATTAAAAAATCTAACTAATCATGAATTTGAGCACATGGGGCCAGATTTACTAAGCTGCTTGTTTTGAAAAGTGGAGATGTTGCCCATAGCAACCAATCAGATTCTAGATCTCACTTTCCTTTTACTTACTAGAGAATGTCATCTAGAATCTGGTTGCTATGGGCAACATCTCCACTTTTCCAAACCTGCAGCTTAGTAAATCTGGCCCATAATGTAAAATAAAATAAAAACAATAGCACTTCAGGGATATCACAGTAAGCAATAGTGTATTAAATTATAAACTATAATGCTATTTATCTTACAGTTAATTGTTTGAATCCGTTAAATAAAAAAAATAAAATAAAGTGGATAACACCAGCCTGTGAAAGCACCTTCAAAGTGGATCAAGAAGCAAAGTTATTTTTGTTACCTTAAAAATCCCAAAGTAGTAGTTTGCATTGTGCGAAGTAAAAAGAAAGTATTTTTATATTTATGAAATTACAAAGATTTTATAAATAATAAAGATTTTATAAAATAATACAATTTTATATATTAAAAATATTCCTCTTATTCAAACAATTGTCAATAGTCACCTTTAATCCCTTAATTTGCTATACTGTAACCACAATACTTCTCATTAGCAATAAACGTTAAACTATATAACAATTGCCTCAATTTGACTAACACATATACAAAATCATTTATATAATAAGCACATATTAGCAGGTCTTTATTACGCAAATCTCTTCTTCTCCTTCCTAGCGTAAACAGGCAATATGGTAGACTTTTCCTCAGTGGTTCGAAAACTGTGAAATCCAACAGACCTGAATTTCGAGGTCTCTATTTAGTTTTATTGAGTTGCATAACTGGCTTTATTTAGACTATGTTTAAGGTTGGCATTTTATAATTTATAAATGAAATGTATGCAAATATTTTTAGACTATGCTTTATTTAGCTGCTATTCAATGCAGCAGCGGTAGTGCTATGATTTCAGAGGCAGTGGACTTCTAGATAAGGTCCATAGAGAGCATTATAGACACAAAATACAGAAAGAATCCTAATGACATCCTGTATCATTGGAAAAGAATCTTAATAAACAATGCACAATGCAGAAAAAATTCTAGTGACCTCTCTACAACAAAAAGAGCATATTAGTTGCTAATAGGTTCTATGGGTAATTAAAAAGTACAAATCCTGTGCATATCTACCCATGGCTGCCAGGTGCAACCAGAAGATGTGTTGACAATCAAAAAATAGTGGTTAAAATGCGGACATATTGTGAACATAATTATCACCCAGTGTTTGTGGATCCATCCACAAATTTGGTCAGGGATCTGATTGCAACAAAATAAAAACTTTTATAACTTTAATATAGGAAAAAGGACTCCATGTCAAAACCAATATAACCTCCAAGCATGTATAATAGTACCGGAATAACTTATAGGTTCCAGGATTTTTTAAAAATCCACTCTAGCAGTCAACGTTTTTTGTTGCAGTTTTTGGAAGTAAAATAATAAATTAGAGCAAGGGTTTTAACCCATAGGTGTTATTCTATCAACGTTTAATTTCCAAAACGGTGGCTTCCAGGCTTAGGCTGTTCTTCACTGACAATGTGTCAGTAAAGAAGAGCTTCAGTCTGCAGTCATTGTAAGTCTAAGCAGTGCTGTGTGCTGCAGCTAACGGATTTCCAAATGACACACTGTCAGAGCAAAACTTACTCTCTCAAGGAAATCATCTGACCCCTTCCGCCTGCATGCTGTGCTCCGCTTTTCCAATCCTCTCTAAGTCGTAAGTGAGGTAAGCAGGATTTTGTATACTACTTACTATTTATTTTCTACAATTTTTTTTTTACTTTTTTAATGTTTTATCTAACTGGGGTAAGGGGGTAATATAGCAATAAATAATATGGACTTAAATCAAAACAAATCCACTGTTCAAAATGGTTAACAAAGCAATTCAGGTGACCAACAAAAGCCTTTCATCCTGCACAAATAGTCTGCCCCAAAAACCTGGGTTATTGGCAGGGCAAATAAAGAAAACGTATTTTTCTTTATTCAAACGTATTTTGTCAAGATACGCTGCCCAAACCCTACCTTAACTTTTTCACACGTAACTGCGTACGTCCGTGAACGGACGTATAGACTACGTGAACGTACGCAGCTTAGCACGCCCATACTGTACACTTTAAATACCACCCCCCGCCTCCTTCACGTATTGCAGACGTATTTTGGACGAACGTAAATTTGGCACGCCCACACGTAAGTATTTACGTGAGACATACGTGAATCACCCATACGTTCAAAAGTACGCTACGTGAATGTGCGTATTTTCTATGGTGCGCATGCGCAGTGCGTTCAAATCTGCGAATTTACGTCTCCGCCACGCGTAAAATCGCGGGGAAGCGTAGTTCTGGATCAGGCCCATAGTCAGTAATGTATTAGTATAAAAAGATGGGTAAGTCAAAAATGATCTGCACTCCAGTTATATAATTGGCTGCACTGTCTTATCAACGCTTACCGTACTAAGTTATTGTCTCTGAAGTCACTGCTGGCAGATTTGATTGTGTTAAGTCAGTTCATTTGTGACTGCAGTGCAAGAAATTTGATTTGCATGAAAGATGAGCAGCATGCAGTTATTTGTTTTTAGGGTGTGTCTGGTGATGATATTTATGGAGAAAGCGTATTGTCGTGAAGAAGTGTGTATGAATGGATAGATAAGTTTAAAGAAACAAAATGCAGAGGACTGCTATCCAAGGGTGTTGTGTTGTTGCTTGATAATACACTTCCGCACACCGCTGCTCATACTGTCGCCTTTCTCCAAAAACTTTGTATTTGAGGTGTTAAAGTATCCTCCCTATAGTCTTGATCTTGCCCCATTGGACTATCACCTTTGGTCCCCTAAAAGTAGCCGTAAGAGGACAAAGATTCACATCAGATAAACAGGTGAAGACAGTGGTGCATTTGTGACTCACAACTCAGTCTAAAACAATTTTAATGAGGGAATAAGAAAGCTTGTTGACAGATAGACAAAGTGTATTGAAAAGCAGGGAGATTATGTTGAAAATAAAATGTTTTTTTTTTTATTTTCTAAAGGTTGATTAAGATAAATTCTACAGCCAGAGTCTGGATAGTTTTTGACTTACCCTCATATATATATATTCATATATTCATTTGGATATTACAGCTAGCTATGCATACCTTTTGCTTTTCTTTTGCTAAGTTGTACTTGACCAGATTCCTTAGCAAGTAACTGGTACAAAAAAAAAGGGTTAAGAACCACTGGATTAGAGGAACTAAAGGATTTGCTTATGTTGTTACTGTCTAACACAGATATTCTATTTAGGGAATGCTGCTCACAACATGGTTATATTCCATTTGACTTAATAAAGCAATTTAAGGCCAAAATGTAACGAGATCAGAAAAGCACTGATGCTTGTAGACTGGGGAAATGTACTTTAAGATAATAATACAAAGAACAAAATACTATTTTAGGAAACACTGCTCTTAGAATACACTATTTAGAAGCAACATTTTTAAGACTAAAAGTCAAACAAATATCAAATAGTAAAAAAAATTGGAGTCAAAAGAGGAAAATATTAGGAGTTTTCATTTTGCAGGGTTGATCCGGGAAATTCCAGGACCTGGGTCTGTCTTGACAGTGTGATGGGCGGCACGTGGCTCCCAGTGAGAGATTTGTAAAAAATCCCTCCAATCAAGTTTTTTTGTGTGCGACTTGGGTTGAAAAACCCAGGTCGCACTTCTCACACTGTGGCCCGGATTCATACCCCCGGACGTATTGCACATACATCCGTAATTTACCGATAATAGCTACTACCCATGCGTAGTAACTATTTTACGTAATCTACGTATCATTTCATTAAATTTAGTAACTTTTGCACTTTGTCATTTATACCCCTTTCTCATCGCTCCAAAACCCGGGTTATTGGCAGGGCAAGCCGCAACAACCCGGGTCGAGGTGCAGTGTGAAAGAGTCCGGGATCCTCTACCCGGCTCTAATGACCAGGGAATTGGACCCGGGACAAAACAAGGGTTATTCCTGGGTCTGACCCAGGTAGGGATATAGTGTGAAAGGTGCTAGCTGGTTTTTCAACCCGGGTAGCACAGAAACTACTTGATTGGTGTAATTTACAACAATAACAGTAAAATAAAATATTAATAGAAGACAAAATACTGGTTTAAAGCTTTTAAATACTGTTAAGTGTTACTTAGCCTTTTTGTATAAACAGGAGAAATGGTGCCTAAGAAAATATCATGCCTGATATAGTACCTGGACCAGATGGCCTCCACCCACATGTGCTAAAGGAACATCAGACATTTAGCAATTTATGGTTCATTATTAATAACTGGACCACATGCTTGCCAGCGAGGAGTGGTGCAACCTAATTGTTAAAGAAGGATCAAAACCAGGAAATTGTAGTCAAATGATTTACATTTTAGCTGAGAGTTAATTACTTAATGGAAATCTGATGGATGTCGCAAGATTTTAACCATTGCTTACTTTTCATTACCCAAGAACCGTCTACCTCAATGATGATATACGTGGTGACAGTAAGTAAACGATGTGTATACAGGTGAAACTCGAAAAATTTGAATATCATGCAAAAGTTCATTTATTTCAGTAATTCAACTTAAAAGGTGAAACTAATATAATATATAAACTCATTACATGCAAAGTGAGATATTTCAAACCTTTATTTGTATTCATTTTGATGATTATGGTTTAGAGCTGACGAAAACACCAGAATCAAAATCTCCCAAAATTAGAATATTACATGAAATAAAAAAAAAGGTTTTTAAATACAGAAATGTCAGCCCTCTGAAAAGTATAATCATGCATATGTACTCAGTACTTGGTTTGGGTCCCTTTTTCACAAATTACTGCTTCAATGTGGCGTGGCATGGATGCTATCAGTCTGTGGCACTGCTGAGGTGTTATGGAAACTTTACACTGGACTTCAAGCATCTGGGATTGTGGTCTTTCCATTCTTCCTCCAGACTCTGGGACCTGGTTTCCAAATGAGATGCAAAATTTGAGCAACAGACCAGTTCTTTCTTTCTTTAGCCCAGGTAAGATGCTCCTGATGTTGTTTGTTGTTCAGGAGCGGCTTGACAAGAGGAACACAACATTTGAAGCCCATGTCCAGGATCCGTCTGGGTGTGGTAGCTGTTGATGCACTAACTCCAGCTTCAGTCCACTCCTTGTGCAGCTCCCCCACGCTTTTGAATGACCTTTTTCTGACAATCCTCTCCCGGCTGCGGTCATCCCTGCTGCTTGTGCACCTTTCTCTTCCACACTTTGCCCTTCCTCTTAACTTTCTATTAATGTGATTTGATTCAGCACTTTGAGAACAGCCAACTTCTTCTGCAATTTCCTGTTGAGGCTTTCCCTCCTTGTGGAGGGTGTCAATGATGCTTTTCTGCACAACTCCACTTAACTTTCTATTAATGTGCTTTGATTCAGAACATCCAACTTCTTTTGCTATTTCCTTTTGAGGCTTTCCCTCCTTGTGCAGGGTGTCAATGATGGTTTTCTGCACAACTGTCAGGTCAGCAGTTTTCCCCATAATTGTGAATTCTACTGATCCAGACTGAGAGACCATTTAAAGGCTCAGAACCCTTTGCAGGTGTTTTGGAATAATTTGCTGATTAGAGTGTGACACTTTGAGCCTACAATATTAAACCTTGTCACATTATTCTAATTTTGTGAAATTTTGATTTTGGGGTTTTTGTAAGCTCTAATCCATAATCATAAAAATTAATACAAATAAAGGCTTGAAATATCTCACTTTGCATGTAATGAGTCTATATAATATATTAATTTCACCTTTTAAGTTGGCTTACTGAAATAAATGAACTTTTGCACGATATTCTAATTTTGCGAGTTTCACTTGTATAACATAAATGGTACTGTATGTTAAGAGACTTATGGCTCAATTTATAATAAAGGAAAGGGGAAGAAAATATGTAGAAAACTGTTTCTTAGCATTTTTGTCCTTTCTTCCCTGTCCTGCATTTAGTAAAGCCCAGGTGAGACAGATATCAGTGATTTTCTGTAGTACTCCTGACAATGCTGTCCCTTTGTTTGCTACATGGGCATTGTGTCAGGAGAATTCTGTCTGCTAACCAGTCTTGGGGATTGGCATTTCAGAATGGCAGGCAATTGTCCCCAGCAATTCTCTGTGTTATACTTCTGTGGCCATTGCTGAAGTAGAAAGTTCCTGATCTCTTGCACATACTCCATAGAACTACAGGCATTAGAACATTCTTAAAAGGTGGAAAATAGTGCAGTGGATTATAGTACAGGTAAGTATAGCCAGATCCAGGTGTCAGATTCACAGGGGATTGAAAAGAAAAGATCCTGACCACATGTACCATGTCGATAAATAACACATTGAATATACTAATCTACTATTCAGAAAGGAGAGTGATCAGAAATATATTTTTTCTTTGTAGTCATACTCTTTCTTCTCCGTTATCTCTCTCTCCCCCCCCCCTCAGTATAGGTCTTACCTTTCACCACAGAACCCCATTTCCTACCTCAGTGTCCACATTGCTAGGTGTTCTCTATTACATCAATACCACCAAGCATGTGTGAAAGAGGAAAAAATCTAAATATTGAGACTTTCCTAAAAGAACATAGGTTTGTCACAATCCGTTGTCATTCCTACATTCTTGAAACATTTCAAGTTTGCTAGTTACAATAAATTGACACATTACAGTGATTATGCACTGTAATTAATCAGTGCATAATAGGATACTTTAACACATTAATGGACACTTTCTTACATTATTGGCAACCTCAAGTTTGCCATACGATTCTGCCGAATCAATAATAATGATTGGAACTTCTGTATAGACTGACACTTCTATGACACCTCTGACCAGGCTAAGCCTTGTCTTCAATTCTGTATCTGGAGCTGCTACCCATAGTCTGATACAGCTGTAAACAATTAGTCTGGCAGCTGAACAAAGGTTATAGCAGAAGGTCAAGGCTTTGGTATAAACACTGCATGCCTATTGACAAGGTTAAATCTTTAAATCCTTCCAAACAAAGGCTAAAGTGTTCTTTTCCCTAAAATATATTGAAAATGACTAGTACATTAACCTTTCTTTCACCAATGCATACTGATTCTAACAATAGTTCTAAAATCATTAATTGTGTACAATTTATTCATGAGCTACAAATTGAATTTTAATGTGAATGCAGTACTACTCAATCTCTTTGGGCACAATGTATGAATTTCCATAATACATTTGTGAGCTCTAAATATTCATACCACACAGTACAATGTTATACAATTTAAGGTCTAATTTCCGTTTATGCTATTTGACAATATTGTTTCACAATTAAAATTGAACAAATAATGATAAAATATTGGATGGTGAAAAGAATGCAATGCCTCTATTTCTGTCTATACACTTTCTCATTTTAAATTATGTATTAATGTTAATAATTGATAAAGCAATATATGTTGTGCAGTTATTTTCTATAATGACATATGAAAGATGTCATGTAATACAGAGATTGATACAGGAGTTACACAGGATGAGACTATAATCTAGACGGGTATAAACAAAGAAGAGGGGTCGTATTCAGAGATCCGTCCGGCAAACGGTCCGCAAATATACGCACGGACAGAGCAAGTTACACCCACCAAAGCCACAGTCACTCCCCTTGCTAATCTGTGCCACGGAGACTTACACTTCCATAGACTAGACCTAACTTTCCGTGGCCATTTCCGAGCGTATGTGTCCCCCGTCCATGTGTATCTTTGTAATCGAGCCCACTTCCCTTCATTTAAATGCCTCTCCCTGCCCATTTCTATGTAAATTCCTCTGTGCGTATTTTGCCATGGGAGTTCCGTGCGGATTTTCCCACATCTGATTCACAAGTCTGTCCGCTAGGCACTTCCGAGCGTATAGTCTAAGTGAACAGCGTATGAAAAGTTACTACGCATGCGCAGTTGAAACGTACTTAAAAATATGCACGGAAATCGCCGAAAATATGGATCTCTGAATACGGCCCGAGATGAGGGCACTAATTAGACTTAGAAGAAATGTATTCCAAATGAAAGAGCCTATGAAAATGGTTGTTTCCTATGTCTTGGGGGTTGATGGTAACTGAAGGAACCAGTAAAAGCTAATGATCCCCTATTATTATCTTTATTAACTCCACAAACAAAAATCACAGACAGATACCTGGGTTATTTGTCTTTTCTGTGAGGTCTTCATTATTTGTCTGTCTCATGTCTGCCATATGTTTCCCATTATTGCTTTTTGTTTTTGTTTTATTTTCTTTTAGTAGGAAATCCCAAATCTACTAAATCTATTGTGGTAACAGTAATGCCACTTATCCTGTACTAGTTAACGAGCAATGCATTCACAAATTTAAATAGAATACAGTATAATGGACAAGAAATGTTTTAACTGAGTTAATATGCGGGGAGATTTTTTTTTATTTTCTAATTGTCATATTTAAGAAAAACAATCATGTGCTCCTGCTTAGAGAGGAGGATCTATTTGCCTCGCTGAGGCATAGCAATCGATCTTTCGGTGCTCTGAAAGGTAAGGAAAAAAAATACCCTAACCCTCTAACCTTCCCCTCTTATTACCCTAAACCTAACCTTCCCTTCCCCGCAGCCTGACCCTAACTATCACTTCCTGGCAGCCTGACCCTAACACACCATCACCCGCAGCCTGACCCTAATTATCCCTTCCCTGCCGTCTGACCCTAACCCTCCCTCCCCTGCAGCCTGACCCTAACCTTCTGTCCCCTGAAGCAAGACCCTAACACTCCCTTCCCCGCACCCTTGAGAGGTAGCTCACCTTTCCCTGTGGTCCCGTGGTAGAGGCGACGGGATATCAGCGGTGGCGGTATTTCTGAATCATAATAGGTGAGTATGCAGATCAGCATACTCACCCATTCTAAAAAAAAATTCTAAACTGGGGAGTATCCCATTCTAAAAAAAAATTCTAAACTGGTTAGTATTCAAAAAGGACCCGCCCATCCCCAGAAATGCTAGAGATTACAGGAGTGATTGACAGGGGCGGGGCTTAATGGAGTGATTTGCATAAATCGCATCATTAAGCCCCGCTCCTTGCAGAAATCTATGGCTTCCCTCCGGGTTCTACCGGAGGGAAGCTCTAAAAAGTTGGCAACCCTTCTATGTTTTGACAGATTCCTGAAAATCTCTTCACCTTTCTAATGATCAGCCTCTTCCAGGATGATATGCTGGTCATCCTCATCAATTGACACCCCTCTCCTGATGGTAATATTGTGAAATTTTGTGCAAAAAAAACCCCCAACAATTTTGCATACAACATCAGAAGCATACATTAGTGCTCTAACAGTGTGGTCGATTCATCAAAAGTAAGCTTTAAGCACACCATATGTATGTTCAATGATTGGGCTGGTAGAGATATGTGCAATATTGTATGCAGCTTGTTGTTGTGTGGGCTTAATGACATGATTTGCAAACATCACATCATTAAGCCCCCCTTGCAGAAATCCATGGCTTCCCTCTGGGTTCTCAAGGGATCAAACAGAAGTCATTTTTCCTGTGAAAAGTGAGTAAAAGCCTGCTAAAAAAAAACAGTTATTTCTCGTATCTAATCACTGTGTATAACATGGACAGTGTTCTCCCCAGGGCCTTTTAGCCGGGTGCTGCACCTGGCTATTTTAGCTTACCACCCGGCCAGACCTGACCAACACACTGATTATGATCTCCAGCTTTCAGTCCCTGCTGTCCTCCATTGGGCTGTAAAGGCTTTCTGGCACTGCTGCACCGTTGCCTATCAGAAGCAGCAGAAAGTCTGTAGATCCCATCAGAGGACGACCACTGTCCGCTGAGACTCATACAGTACCTGCAGCTTTCTTCAGTGTGATTGTGTCATTGACATGACCTAAGGTCACATCAGCGTCATTCACACACAAAGGAGTAAAGCCATTATATGAGAGGTTTTAAAAAGATAGTTTTGGGTCACTACGATAATGTCTGTATGGTATGGCCCGAAGTATCACTTCCTGGCAGCCTGACCCTAACACACCATCACCCGCAGCCTGACCCTAATTATCCCTTCCCTGCCGTCTGACCCTAACCCTCCCTCCCCTGCAGCCTGACCCTAACCTTCTGTCCCCTGAAGCAAGACCCTAACACTCCCTTCCCCGCACCCTTGAGAGGTAGCTCACCTTTCCCTGTGGTCCCGTGGTAGAGGCGACGGGATATCAGCGGTGGCGGTATTTCTGAATCATAATAGGTGAGTATGCAGATCAGCATACTCACCCATTCTAAAAAAAAATTCTAAACTGGTTAGTATTCAAAAAGGAACCGCCCATCCCCAGAAATGCTAGAGATTACAGGAGTGATTGACAGGTGCGGGGCTTAATGGAGTGATTTGCATAAATCGCATCATTAAGCCCCGCTCTTTGCAGAAATCTATGGCTTCCCTCCCCCTATAAGCGCTAGCATGCCTTGTCATTCATGGGCATGCTTGTGCCTGTAGTTCTTCTATCAGCAGTATGCCCTGTTGGCCGGGCCTTTATTTATTTATTTTTTACACATAGGCTGCGGCGGCGGGGCAGGCTTGGGGAACGGGGTTTTTTTTTACTTTTAAAAACAAAAAAAAAGTCGTTTTTAACGAGTCGAATGTGCCTTGCACATCCGCATACTACTCTGAGTAGCACCTTACGTGCTATTCAGAGTGGGCTATAGGATGCACGGAAGTGCATACTTGAGTAGCCCGTAGTCAAATGAGCATGTGCGATTCCACATCGCACATGCTCGGAACTCTGAATCAGGTCCATAAAGAATTCACCGATAAGATATTGCATTGTTTGTGGAAAACCAGATAATGGATTCATAGAGTGATAGTTGAGTAAAGGACACTGGAACCATGATATAACTATGTGCTTCTTTATTCAGCCATTACAGAACTCTACATCTAGTACAGCCCCACCTCCAAGCTTCCACAGAGGTAATGAACAGACACTGAAGAATCAGACCCGCTTAAACAGTAAGGGAGTGTTAACAAATACTATGTAATCATATTAATAATGCATTAACCCCACTGTTGAAAGCCCTGTATAAAAATATTTTCACATACTAAACACATAAAAAAAATTAAACAAAATCAATCTAACAGCAATTACTATTCTGGGATCTCTTGTCTAGAAGCCTAGAAGATGTAAAAAAAAAAATGGTTATTCTTGAGGTTAATGCCCTTAACACCACCTTTAGTAAATGAAATGGGACATTCCAACTCACCACTGGAAACTTCCACTAATACAAAAGTGGAACATAGTTAACAGTTTAGTTAGTGGTAGTACTGTTGTTAAATTGTTCACCCTTAGCTCAAGGTCAATCTGCACTAGTTTTAGTGTTTCCAGAATGACATGAGAGATCAGACATTCCATTTATTTTTCTAATCAATTTTATGGTACAATTCTTCCTAATTTGTATTCATTAATTACAATATAGGAATAAATCACACACAAAGAAGTAACATTAATCTAACCTTTCAAATAATGTAATTTAACGTTATATGCACCATTACTTAAATGCAAAATAATCACGCATTAAACCATCAAGAATTGGTAGTATAAATCGCAATGCATTTGTATAGCAGTGTCAAGTGATGTGTATATGTATGTTGTGCTTTTAAGTATTCAAAGAGGGTGTGGAAAATGGCCACATTTCGTAATTATTGATCTGGCTCAATAATATAATCATTCATGTAAAATTTCTGTCAGTAAATTTCTGATTTCTGAATTTTGACCATTATATCGTTGTCAATCCCCAATTTGAAACTGGCTGGGAGGAAACGACCATTTCAAAATAGGGCCGTTCTAAGTCTTTTATTAATGCTATGCTATAGGTGAGTGTTAAGTAAAGAAGGTATGTTTATTCATAAATGAATAAGTCCTGTATGTTTATTCATAATTGAATAAGTCCTGTAAATAAAATTTACTCTTATGAGTTACAACACAAGTCAAATCTATGTATTCTCCATCCTATATGACCAAGGTGATACCTATGTGGTTTAATTTGTTATGTATTACAGACTATAAATGCTTCACCTCTTAGAAAATGTGAACGGCATGATTATTTCAAAACTCTTATATCTAACTTGGATTAATTATGTCGTAATTACACTTGGTTGTTTAAATTTAACAACAATTGAACTGTTCGGTATTGTTTTTCCAATGCAATAAAATGAGCCCATTTCAGAAACTAATGGAGTTATATTTTGTCATTATACTGCTTGATATTAAATGTTTCTATACAGGAAGTGTAAAAGATTAATTTGCTTTTAAATTTGATGGAAGATTGAAAGTGGTGATTGCCATTGTTAATTTGTCTGTTTACATCAAAGAAATGTTTACAGGCAATGGATATCAGTAACTAATCTATAATTTTTTAAAGACCAATATTTACTATCATTTAACATCAAGCTTATCTCCCTAGCACACTTTCCTAAACAGATGTGGAAAAAAGATTATGGTTAGCAATAAAGTGTTAATTTAAACCCTTCCATGTAATATAATGACTGTGATGGATTTTGTTTCTACAAGACCACAAGCTAACCTACACAAGGGAAGTTCTAGGATAAATAAAACAACCTCTTCATCTTTTATTTCATACTACGGTATTTACTTGGTATTTACCTGCATCACTTTAATAGATGCTTTTGTAATGTAAATGCAATTTAATTGCTTGCTTAAATGTTTTTAATGCAAGTTATTGTATTGGGAAATTATTGGAGAAAAAAATGACTTCAGTCATTGATCTTACATATTTATAACTCCTATACAGGGTACAGCCTTTGGGCCTGATCCTGCACTACGTACAAATGCGTATATACGCCAACCGCTGTTGTAAAATCACCTTTTTGTATTTACTGCGCATGCATGTGGCAGATGTTACACAATGTAACTCTGGTCATATGCAACTTCAGCATAAATGCGAACTAAAGGGCGAGTCATCCATACGACACCCGGAAATGCGCTATTTAGGCGGAGGAAGGCATTTAAATTGTACAGTATGGGCCGGGTTAGGCTGTTATGTACGTGAATCCATTACATACGTCAGTACTTACACTTGTAAAGGTAGGGTTTGGTAAAAGGTAAAACGAGTAAACTATGTACGAGAGAGGGGAGTGCCCAGGGGAGTGCATAGTACTTACAATCGCGTAAATACATTACGTGATCAAATGTAAAAAGAACTTAGGTCTGGATCTACCCCTTTGTGTTTAAGCAGTTTAGTATGCAAGTTTAGCGTGATCTGTGCAAAGACAACCTAATAAGACTGATCACCAGATACACTTCTTTAGGAGGGGTATAATTTGCAACTACTAAGGCCTATTATATACAGTAGATGTTTTTATTTGTGATTTTTCTTTTTTGTCAATTTTCAATTCCATACGAAGTCCTAACTCTCTTCTATTCCCTCCTCGGCATCACTCCTTTCCTTCGCTATTCACATCCCCCTCTCTCTACACAACCACAACCATCACTCTCTTCCATCATTCCCCTCTCCCTGCCTCCCCCTCAGTGTTTCCTGTCTGTCCATCCCATCCTTAGATTGTTAGCTCTCACAAGTGGGGACTTCCATTCTGTTGTCCTTCACCTTCCATGGCCTCATCTCTGTCTCAGCCTTTGTTCACCGGAATCTCAGTTGTATTAGGTATTTCTGGGCCGAATCCAGACTTTAGATAAGTCAGGGGACTAATTCAAGTCTCTTTTAAAAGTCCCCTGACAAGTAACATTGGCGAACGATGTATGTCTATAAAATAACGAGACTGTGATTCCACCTAGTAAACAAAGCAGTCAGAACCAGTTATTACTGCATACGTAGTGACCTTGAACATGTGGCAGAATGGGTTCCAGAAGGCACAACAGTTAACCAGCATTTTTATAAGGAAGTTTTGAAAAAGCTGAGAGAGAGAGTCAGAAAGAAACGGCCGCAACTGTGGAAAAATGGTTTAATTCTTCACCAGGACAATGCGTCTACTCTCACAACACTTTCTGTGACCAACAATCACATTACTACACTTGAACATCTTCCATATTCGCCCAATTTAGCACCTTGTGACTTTGATTTTTTCCCAAAAATTAAATCAGTGCTTAAAGGGACACATTTTGAGACAGTTGATGCTGTAAAAAGGAAATTGATTTGCTTCATGCCTTCGAGCAGTGGAAAACAAGACTACAGCGATGTATTAGGGCAAATGGGGAGTATATCGAAGGGGACAAGCATTACATTTGTAATACAAATAAATAAAAGTGAGTTATTTAATCAGTCTTGTTATTTAATAGACATACCTTGTGCCTGTGCACCACGTGTTAACCCTAACATAACTTTTAACATACAGAACTCATACAGTTCTGTGCATTAAAAGTTCAGTTCCGCATGCCTAATCCCTGACATACAGGTGGAAACAGTTCCGTAACTAGGGGTGTGCAATAGGGGCGGCCGCAAATCTTAAGGGGGCACCAAAAAGTTAATATTTAAAGTTAAATTGGCTTGGAATTCAGGGTTAGCGGGCACCATTTTTCCTTTTTGCCCCTGGCGCTAAAATTTCTAGTTACGGCTCTGGGTGGGGATAAGCATGCTAATGAAGGCGTGGGGACAGAGGATGCAGATCCATACGGACAAGTTAAGGTAGGGATCTGGACACATGTGTCTATAACCCTGCTCAAGAGAGGGGAGTCACAGGGGCATGCACTACTTCCGCTCT
>WWET01005564.1:25454-44465 GCA_011038615.1 Limnodynastes dumerilii | reverse complement strand
AAAAAAAGAAAAATTAAAAAATGGCAAAAAAAAAAAAAAGTCTATTCCTTCCAAGTTAATGACTTAACCATCAAAAATCCGAAGTACGCGCTCAAAATCTGCATTCAGTGTGACACACATGGAAACAAGCAGCCATGGCTTACTTCTAATCATTCACATTGGAGCATGCCATGGTGGCACTTACAGTCCTCTCTACCCGGTACTAGGGGAGGGGAAGAGAAGAGAAGGGGAGAGATAGACTGGATCCAGACTTAAGTGCTTGAAATGAGTTACTCCTGGGCTAAACCATGTTGATTGCAGGGGGGAGTCATATTTCATCTGTTCCAAACAGAATTAGAGTTGAGAGGTGATGTTTCCTATCCCAAGTCTAAATAACAGTGTGATAGTAAGGCTGGTCAGTATCTGTGTGCAGTAAGCAATTCAAAGATATATCCCTGCAAGCAAAGAACACAATTAACTTGACTCTCCCTGCAATAAACATGGTTTAGCCCAGGAGTAACTCATTTCAAGCACTTATTTAAATCTGGATCCAGCCCATTGTGTCTTTCTGGATTAAGAAATCTTTAAGTAGTGCACAGAACAAATTAGCCTGCACAATTATACCCAGAATTGTTATTCCATCATCAAATCTGCCCTGAAGACCCTGCCATTGCTATGTAGTTTTAATCATAGTTGCCAACTCTCCCTGAATATCAGGGAGACTCCCTGAAGATCTGAAGATTGGGTGATCTCCCTGACTCCCTGAAGTGTTTGGTAATCTCCCTGATTCTAATTTCATCCATTGAGGTCTATGGAGATGGCCAATTTCATGGAGGCCAAGATGTTATGAAAAAATCTTGTTAATCAGCTGCAGCGTCACTCTTAGCTTTTCTATAAAGATAGTAATGAAAGTATTCACTGACCATTTAATAATCAATAAATACTGACATTTTTCTTGTAAAATAGTTTTCCTGGCAGTGCTAGATACACCTATGGGTGGAGCTATTCACAGGACACACCTCTTTGGTGCTACAGGACACACCCCTTTGGTGCAGCACCTTGATAGTGCTCTTACAATCTCCCTGATATTCATTTGCTAAAGTAGGCAACCATGGTTTTAATATGCAAACTCCCATTTAAGCATATGTATATAAGTTTCCCACTCAAAAGATCAGCATGCTTTTATACCCTGAAGCAATATTTGTCACAAGAGATGCTTTTGTTAATTCTTTGATCTTTGTATTTCCCTTACAGTAAATAACTTTTTAGTTTTTATGGGCCTGATCCAGAGCTATGCTGCGCCGTACTTCGTAAATACAGCCAGCGTAGCTCATAAACACTCCCCCCAACACTCCCCCCTGTCCCGGCGTACTTACCCACTGTTACGCCAGCTGAAGGCTACCTTAACTTCAGCCGACGTAACAGGGGATAATTACGCTGGGAAACTAATCGTAACCCCCTAACCCAGCCCTCCCTTCCTAATTTCTCTCCCCCCGCCTACTTTCCATAACTACAGTGTAGTTACGGTGCTGCACACCCCTTTATCCGTAACTACGCTGTAGTTACGGACGCCAAATCCAGGGCACCCTGATAAATAGATTACGCCGGGCAACATCTGCCCGGCACATACGCAGAACGGCAGAAATGCCGTTCTTACGCATACGGCCACCGTAAAAAAAATGGCGGCGGCCATAAGTTTGGATCTGTCCCTATGTGTATATACAAGTCTATTAAAAACCATTAAAAACTTACCTCTGACTTAGTGACCTAAAAACGAAGCCTACAAAGTCTTTAAACATATAATTCCACTTCTGAGAGCTCGGTGAGTCTTGCAGTTTAAAATATGTTTAAGCCAGATGGTTGTGAAAATGTCCATAACAAAGCATCAAAAAATAATAACATGAAGAGCAAAGCAAATATATTTTATATTTTACGCTTTAATGTTCTGTTTATCCCTAGTGGAATTAACATGAAGATTAATGAGTGTCTATTTGACATTAACTTTAGCAAAGATTTATGTATCTGAATAATTTGCATACGATTTGTATCTAACATTTAAGTAGTGTCCATTATTTCTAATGTTCTGCTTTAAAGTTGACATTGTCTTTGTGGATGTCACATTATTTCCTTTAGTAATTAATGCATTCCCATTAGCATGAGGTTAATGTTTTGTTAAATGGCTAAAACCTTGTGAAATGTGGCCTAATGTCTAAGTACACCCACTAAAATATTAATATAATGAACATTCAAATGGAAAATTACTGAGATTAACAAGGAATGGAGATACTGATAATTCATACAGATTGTTTTTTTTTTACTACAGAAGAAATATCAACTGTGAGAAGTAAAGATTAAAGACCAACACCTGGGTTAATGACACCATACTTTAGATTGAATTTAATCTTTGCACCACAAGAAAGGAGACACAAAAAGAAAGCACCCTTGTAAATACTTTGGATCATTTGTATCTCAGGGTGACTTTACTTTAGGTCAAAACCATTTTGTATGCATAGGTACTTCCCTTATCCCCTAGATCCTCATGGGAGGGATCTCACTGCCAGCCAGGAAAAGAAACATTGCTAAGCTGCTGGTAGGGTGTTTTCAGACACAACTCTCAATATAATGTCACAGAGCCGCCTTTGTCCTCTGAGGTAGGGACGCAGACGGATCGAAGGCACAGGGACAGACAGGTGACTGCAGAACAGCCGTCTGAGCTGTTCTAATGCTGCACATGCACAGCCATTTAACAGGCCTATGTCTACTGTCTCCATTTTGCTTGAATATCCTAAATCAGGGATAAAAAATGTGATGGTGTTCAATCTGATTTCACGATTCTAAATGTTGGGAGAAATGTAGTAATAAATGCTAAAGGGGATTTAGCTAAAGGGGTCAAAATGTAATAAAAAATGAGATTAGATTATGCATGCACACTCTACGCTATTCCATTACAGCACTGGATGCACCAGATCCAGCATTCCATGATGGGACACTTTCCAATGGCGGGTCAGGATGGTTAGTGTAATGTGAATGTGAGAGTTGGGACGTATGGTAATAGGGCAGTAAGGGCTGGGTTTAGCCCTTCAATGCAATCCTATCTTCTGCAATGTCGCCATTTTAAATGAATACATTGCATACATTTTAAGGTAGTGGGTCATCTCTGATTCTGATTGGCTGTAAGATAGTGTTTAGAGTCTGGCCCTTTTGATTCCTTCTTTGTATCTGTCCATGCATCTCCTTGCATCAAATGTTTTCAGGAGAAGTCATGTAAATGGGAATCAGAGCTTTTATTAAATGTAGAAGAGAGTTGCAAATCCTGTGAAGATCTGAGACAACAACCTGGGATATATTTTGACACAAGTGAAGATACAGTATGTATGTATGTATGTATGTATGTATGTATGTATGTATGTATGTATGTGTGTGCAGTCTTGTTACTGGCTTTGTAGGTTAATAAGGGTTTTTTTTTTATTTTAGTCGGTAAAATACAAGCAAGCAATGTAGATGACTTTTCATGATATGTAGTTCAAACTGCTATTATCAGATTAATGAAGATGCTTTAGTGATCAAGACAGTTTAAAGACTGCATATAATATAATATAATATAAGATAATATAAGATAATATAATATGTATTATGTATAAACAGTCAAATATAAAAATATTTGATATACATTGTAAATACATTAAATTTAATATATATGATATAATCTACTATTAAATTATTATCAACCCATAAAAAAAACAGACTACACTTTTGTGTTCTACAATAGTCTATTTCTCTCTCTCTCTCTCTCCCCCACCCTTGCTCTTTCTTTATCTCTCTCTTTCACTCTCTCTTTCTCTCTCTCCCTCTTTCTCACTATCTCCCTCTCTCTCGCTCTCTTCCATTCTGTACTGACACCCAAAGAAAAGTCACTCTGTGGTATTAGATATCAAAAAGTTTTGTAGGCTTAAAATTACTTTAAGAAAATGATAAAAGCTTAGTTGAAAAAGACTATTATCAAGATGCAAACACCTCCTGTTCTGTGTCCCACAGCTCAATTATTGTGAGGCTGACTGAGCAAAGTATCTCTTTTTTCTCTTTTTAATAACCTACGTGAAAGTCATCTCTGGAATATCAGAATGTTTGTAGTTGTCATTATGAGTAATAATATGTGTCAGCTTTATAGCTGAATTTCTTTATAGACCCCACATTGAGTCCATTTCTGAAAAATGAATTTATTTTCAATTTCAGTAATGACAGTCGGCAGTTATTTCACTGTCAAATTTTCTTTTCCCATTTGTGTCTTTCCATTATGATTTTTTTTTAAGTGAAGTCAAATCTGAGTCATATGGAAGTCTGCAATCTGGAAACAGTAAGGTGGCTGAAATTGATGTTTGTATATTGAGTTTTACATTTCTGGGAATGAAGGTGAAAACAGGTATGTATAGTGAATATAGAGGAAAAACACAAACCGGGCTTCTCATTACTGTTCTAAAAGACCTTAGAACAGGTAAGATCTTCTTAGTTCAACTTAATGTAGCTTCCTGCAAGTTTAGACATTGCTTGATAGTCTCTCAAAGTTAGTTTTGGTTTAGACTCTTTGAGTAAGGTTTCAATTCTAATCTATGCTGGGATGCAGTTACACTTCTATTATTTCTATATTTTCAATCTCCACTTCTAAAATTCTATACCACCACTTCTAAATGTTCAAATTCACTTCTAAATGTCCATACATCCACTTCTAAATGTTCAAAATCACTTCTAAATGTCCATACTGCCACTTCTAAATGTGCATATTCACTTCTAAATGTCCATAATACCACTTCTAAATGTGTATATTCACTTCTAAATGTCCATACTTACTTCTAAATGTCCATAACACCACTTCTAAATGTGTATATTCACTTCTAAATGTCCATACTTACTTCTAAATGTCCATAACACCACTTCTAAATGTGTATATTCACTTCTAAATGTCCATACTTACTTCTAAATGTCCATAACACCACTTCTAAATGTGTATATTCACTTCTAAATGTCCATACTTACTTCTAAATGTCCATAACACCACTTCTAAATGTGTATATTCACTTCTAAATGTCCATACTTACTTCTAAATGTCCATAACACCACTTCTAAATGTGTATATTCACTTCTAAATGTCCATACTTACTTCTAAATGTCCATAACACCACTTCTAAATGTGTATATTCACTTCTAAATGTCCATACTTACTTCTAAATGTCCATAACACCACTTCTAAATGTGTATATTCACTTCTAAATGTCCATACTTACTTCTAAATGTCCATAACACCACTTCTAAATGTGTATATTCACTTCTAAATGTCCATACTTACTTCTAAATGTCCATAACACCACTTCTAAATGTGTATATTCACTTCTAAATGTCCATACTTACTTCTAAATGTCCATAACACCACTTCTAAATGTGTATATTCACTTCTAAATGTCCATACTTACTTCTAAATGTCCATAACACCACTTCTAAATGTGTATATTCACTTCTAAATGTCCATACTTACTTCTAAATGTCCATAACACCACTTCTAAATGTGTATATTCACTTCTAAATGTCCATACTTACTTCTAAATGTCCATAACACCACTTCTAAATGTGTATATTCACTTCTAAATGTCCATACTTACTTCTAAATGTCCATAACACCACTTCTAAATGTGTATATTCACTTCTAAATGTCCATACTTACTTCTAAATGTCCATAACACCACTTCTAAATGTGTATATTCACTTCTAAATGTCCATACTTACTTCTAAATGTCCATAACACCACTTCTAAATGTGTATATTCACTTCTAAATGTCCATACTTACTTCTAAATGTCCATAACACCACTTCTAAATGTGTATATTCACTTCTAAATGTCCATACTTACTTCTAAATGTCCATAACACCACTTCTAAATGTGTATATTCACTTCTAAATGTCCATACTTACTTCTAAATGTCCATAACACCACTTCTAAATGTGTATATTCACTTCTAAATGTCCATACTTACTTCTAAATGTCCATAACACCACTTCTAAATGTGTATATTCACTTCTAAATGTCCATACTTACTTCTAAATGTCCATAACACCACTTCTAAATGTGTATATTCACTTCTAAATGTCCATACTTACTTCTAAATGTCCATAACACCACTTCTAAATGTGTATATTCACTTCTAAATGTCCATACTTACTTCTAAATGTCCATAACACCACTTCTAAATGTGTATATTCACTTCTAAATGTCCATACTTACTTCTAAATGTCCATAACACCACTTCTAAATGTGTATATTCACTTCTAAATGTCCATACTTACTTCTAAATGTCCATAACACCACTTCTAAATGTGTATATTCACTTCTAAATGTCCATACTTACTTCTAAATGTCCATAACACCACTTCTAAATGTGTATATTCACTTCTAAATGTCCATACTTACTTCTAAATGTCCATAACACCACTTCTAAATGTGTATATTCACTTCTAAATGTCCATACTTACTTCTAAATGTCCATAACACCACTTCTAAATGTGTATATTCACTTCTAAATGTCCATACTTACTTCTAAATGTCCATAACACCACTTCTAAATGTGTATATTCACTTCTAAATGTCCATACTTACTTCTAAATGTCCATAACACCACTTCTAAATGTGTATATTCACTTCTAAATGTCCATACTTACTTCTAAATGTCCATAACACCACTTCTAAATGTGTATATTCACTTCTAAATGTCCATACTTACTTCTAAATGTCCATAACACCACTTCTAAATGTGTATATTCACTTCTAAATGTCCATACTTACTTCTAAATGTCCATAACACCACTTCTAAATGTGTATATTCACTTCTAAATGTCCATACTTACTTCTAAATGTCCATAACACCACTTCTAAATGTGTATATTCACTTCTAAATGTCCATACTTACTTCTAAATGTCCATAACACCACTTCTAAATGTGTATATTCACTTCTAAATGTCCATACTTACTTCTAAATGTCCATAACACCACTTCTAAATGTGTATATTCACTTCTAAATGTCCATACTTACTTCTAAATGTCCATAACACCACTTCTAAATGTGTATATTCACTTCTAAATGTCCATACTTACTTCTAAATGTCCATAACACCACTTCTAAATGTGTATATTCACTTCTAAATGTCCATACTTACTTCTAAATGTCCATAACACCACTTCTAAATGTGTATATTCACTTCTAAATGTCCATACTTACTTCTAAATGTCCATAACACCACTTCTAAATGTGTATATTCACTTCTAAATGTCCATACTTACTTCTAAATGTCCATAACACCACTTCTAAATGTGTATATTCACTTCTAAATGTCCATACTTACTTCTAAATGTCCATAACACCACTTCTAAATGTGTATATTCACTTCTAAATGTCCATACTTACTTCTAAATGTCCATAACACCACTTCTAAATGTGTATATTCACTTCTAAATGTCCATACTTACTTCTAAATGTCCATAACACCACTTCTAAATGTGTATATTCACTTCTAAATGTCCATACTTACTTCTAAATGTCCATAACACCACTTCTAAATGTGTATATTCACTTCTAAATGTCCATACTTACTTCTAAATGTCCATAACACCACTTCTAAATGTGTATATTCACTTCTAAATGTCCATACTTACTTCTAAATGTCCATAACACCACTTCTAAATGTGTATATTCACTTCTAAATGTCCATACTTACTTCTAAATGTCCATAACACCACTTCTAAATGTGTATATTCACTTCTAAATGTCCATACTTACTTCTAAATGTCCATAACACCACTTCTAAATGTGTATATTCACTTCTAAATGTCCATAGTAAATGAATCATTTTTGCAAAGTGGTACTTCAACTGGTTCCTTAGCGGGTAAGTGGTACTCAACAAAAAAAAAGGTTGAGAACCCCTGGTCTAGATCATAAGGGGACAACAGAAAGACCCAAAAAAATCAGGGCTGAGAAAAAGAGCAAGATAAAAACAGTTCCAATTTTGATGAAGAAATGTTCCAGATAGGTAATCAGAATCTCCAAAGCTTACAGTTTGTAGTTTAAGATAGTATATCTTATATATTTATTTATTCTTTTATTGGGTACTCCTATCACAGAATTTAACTCCATTTATCCTGCAGTTACAGGATCCGCTTTGCACTTTGTTACTTGAGTATTTTTAAGATTTCTTTAAGCTGTGTATGTTAGAGTATATAATTTTAGGACACTTGCTATCGTTTGATACACTTTATTTATAATTTTGTTGCGCCCTCTCAGTGCACTTTTCTTCACTATTTTATTGTTCTTGGTATATAGAATGGATTATACCAGCATTTGAGAAGGCTGCAGATAATAGATTTTTAGAGTTGAGCAGCGCCATTTGGGAAACACTTTTTATTGTTTTCACTTCTAAATGTCCATACCGCCACTTCTAAATATCCATATCATCACTTCTAAATGTCCATTCCGCCACTTTTAAATATCCATATCATCACTTCTAAATGTTCAAATTCACTTCTAAATGTCCATACCGCCACTTCTAAATGTTCAAATTAACTTCTAAATGTCCATACCGCCACTTCTAAATATCCATATCATCACTTCTAAATGTCCATACCGCCACTTCTAAATGTCTATATCATCACTTCTAAATGTTCAAATTCACTTCTAAATGTCCACACATCCACTTCTAAATGTTCAAATTCACTTCTAAATGTCCATACATCCACTTCTAAATGTTCAAAATCACTTCTAAATGTCCATACTGCCACTTCTAAATGTCCATAACACCACTTCTAAATGTGTATATTCACTTCTAAATGTCCATACTTACTTCTAAATGTCCATAACACCACTTCTAAATGTGTATATTCACTTCTAAATGTCCATAATCACTTCTAAATGTCAATATTCTCTTCTAAATGTCCATATTCACTTCTAAATGTCGATACTCACTTCTAAATGTCCATACTGCCACTTGTAAATGTCCATATTCACTGCCAAATGTATATATTCACTTCTAAATGTCCATACTCACTTCTAAATCTCCATCCCACCACTTTTAAATGTCCATATTCACTTCTAAATGTCCATATTCACTTCTAAATGTCGATACTCACTTCTAAATATCTATACTGCCACTTCTAAATGTCCATATTCACTTTTAAATGTACATTTTCACTTTTAAATGTCCATACTGCCACTTCTAAATGTCCCTACTGCAACTTCTAAATGTCCATATTCACTTGTAAATGTCCATATTCACTTGTAAATGTCTATATTCACTTTTAAATGTCAATACTCACTTCTAAATGTCCATACCACCACTTATAAATGTCCATATTCACTTGTAAATGTCCATATTCACTTGTAAATGTCTATATTCACTTGTGAATGTCCATATTTACTTCTAAATGTCCATACTCACTTTCAAGTTTTCACTTTGACCACTGTATAAAATTATGAACAATCTCAGTCAGGAAACAAATGTCAGTCACAAACACTAGCGACTCATGATGTTGTGAGGTCACTTGCAGTACTTTATAAAGATCTTCTATCTGTGAACACTAGCGACTCGTGATGTTGGGCCTGATCCAGAGCTACGACGGTACCGTCCGATGGTCGGAAGCGTACGATCGCCCGGGCGTATAAACCTACACGCCCATGACACTCCCATTGAAAAGTACCTGCTTACGGCGGCTATACCCTACACTAGGTACTACCGTCGGCCGTACGAATTTTCGCACTGAATACGCTGAGCGTACGGGCTTAGCACGCCCATACTGTACAATTTAAATGGCTATCCCCGCCTCCGTGTAGTAAAACGAGCGTCCAGGCGATCGTCGTACTGAACGCACGCCCCTCGAGCGAACACTTCGCTCACAATACGCCCGCTATCCGCTCATGTCATCCAGCCGACCGGAAGTTGTCATACTGAGCATGCGCAGTGCGTTTTTTCGTACGATTATACGCTCAAAACGGTCGTACGCTCGTTTGAAATCGGACAATTTCGTAGCTCTGGATCAGGCCCGTTGTGAGGTCACTTGCAGCACTTTATAAAGATCTTCTATCTGTGAACACTAGCGACTCATGATGTTGTGAGGTCACTTACAGTACTTTATAAAGATATTCTATCTGTGAACACTAGCGACTTGTGATGTTGTGAGGTCACTTGCAGCACTTTATAAAGATCTTCTATCTATGAACACTAGCGACTCATGATGTTGTGAGGTCACTTACAGCACTTTATAAAGATCTTCTGTCTGTGAACACTGGCGACTCATGATGTTGTGAGGTCACTTGCAGTACTTTATAAAGATCTTCTGTCTGTGAACACTAGCGACTCATGATGTTGTGAGGTCACTTGCAGTACTTTATAAAAATCTTCTATCTGTGAACACTGGCGACTCATGATGTTGTGAGGTCACTTTCAGCACTTTATAAAAATCTATCTGTGAACACTAGCGACTCCTTATGTTGTGAGGTCACTTGCAATACTTAATGAAAATCTGCAATAAAGGCGGGTTACCAGAAACTGCAGTTTTTGAAGACTGTAACAGTGACAGACACTGTCAGATACAGCTCTCCTCCCTGATGTCACCTCACAGTTCTAAAGGAAAGATGAAAGATGGAAACTGTGCTTGAATATAGAGGAAAGAGACAAGCAATGCTTGGTGAAAGAAAGGAGAATCAAGTGGTGGGCAGTATGGTGTGTAACATAGAAGCTTAGAAAGTGACAGCAGATAAGAGTCACATGGCCCATCCAGTAGGCCCATTTGTTTATTAAAAACTATACTGACCCTAGTCCCTATTTACCCTCAATTTAGTTTGAGATTTAGGATATCCTTATTAGTTTGAGATTTAGGATATCCTTATATTTATCCCAAGCATTTTTACACTGTTCTACTGTGTTAGCCTCAACCACCTCAGATGGTGCCTCATAGTGTTGAGGTCATGAGTGGATATACAGATATTTTCTTGGTAAGATAACCCTAATGCCTTGATACAACCTAAGCGTAATGTGCATCGGCAGCCCAGGTGTGTACAGACTCCCTCTCACAGCTACCCTGTCTTCAGCTAATTTTGCCCTGTACTCCAAGTCGATAAGATCGTTTGTTTATACAGTAGGGTTAAGGATACTCAGGTGCTCCCTTAGTAGCGAATCACCAGCATGAGATAGTTGTATTATTTTTTAGACATTAGGGACCAGCCAGGGTTACCTTACTGAGTTGTAATAATACACTGCTGTTGTCTACTCTATTCTTTTTTAACGTCCAGGCTTGCTGATATATGTTTTTATACAATATTTGTGTAAGTACCAAGGAGTTACTTTTCATCATGATTGATTATATTGATCTAGAAGTTTGTTCTGTGAGCTTGTTGATGGGGTTTGTATGCTAAGAAAGGAGTTCTCTTTTTCTGCTCACCTGTGAACCATATTTATTAAATGGATATTTTGCCCCTCTTTTGATGGTGTTATACCATTGATATTAATATAGGGCCAGATCCAGACTTAGTAATGACAGCTAATATAAAGATGCTGCATGCGTAAATCTGGCTGTGGGAATGCACTGCACATGTAGATGTTATGCATCGTAACTCTGATCGTACGTAACTCCATGCGAAGGGGCGTGTTATCCCTACGCAAGCTGAAAATACGCATTGTGGTAGGAGGGAGGCATTTATAATTGTACAGCATGGGTTGGGTTAGGAACTTACCTATGACAGACGATACGTACAACCAGAGATACGCATGTAAGAGTTAAGGTAGGGTTTTGAACTCGTAAAACAGCTAAGTTACGTGCATGTGAGGGGAGTGCCCGGGGGAGTGCATTATACTTAGTTGTGCGTAACTCGGGTAAGCTTGCGTACTTAAAATGAGCTTAAGTCTGGATCAGGCCCATAGTGCTTAAATATTTGCTGGCAACAAACAAGTGTGTTTTATTTGAGAAATAAATGTTATGTTTTATCCAGAGGTGTGTAACTAAATAGCTGGCATTTTTCTCTATGAAGTCCGTTTTTGAACCTCAAATCTTTGTATATACATGTATTCTATGCCATCTATCTGCACCCTTGTTACTCAATGATTTTGTTTCGGATTACTCTTATTACATACATGAGTAATACAAACGGATTGTAAATTGATGACATATCTCAGTGCAGTGTTTTCTTCTTATCTGTGTGGATTTTGTATGTTCTCCCCGTGTCTGCATTGGTTTCCTCCGTGTCCTCTAGTTTTCTTCCACACACCAAAAAACATGCTGGTAGGTTAATTGACTGTTGACTTAATTAACCCTAGTTTTGTGTGTGTTAGGGACCTTAGTATGTAGCTCCAATAGGGACAGGGACTGATGTTAATGTCAAATACTCTAAGTAATGCACTGTGGACAATTTGTGATATAATATCAATAAGTGTAAATAAGTGTAATAATTGGTTACAGAAAAAAATAAAAGAGGTGATAGAAGAGCATTGCAAGTTATGAAAGAAGGAAGCAATGATATAGCCATTATAATATTATTCTATTCCATACATTGGGGTAGATCCAGAACTACGCTTCTCCTTGAATTTACGCATGGCGGAGACGTAAAATCGCAGGTTAGAACGCACTGCGCATGCCCATAGAAAATACGCACATTCACGTAGCGTAATTGTAAACGTATGGGAAATTCACGTATGTGTCACGTAAATATTTACGCGTGGGCGTGCCAATTTTACGTTAGTCAACAATACATACGTTTTACGTGAAGTAGGGGGGGGATTAATACATACGTTTTACGTGAAGTAGGCGGGGGGGTATTTAAAGTGTACAGTATGGGAGTGCTAAGCTGCGTACGTTCACGTAGTCAGTACGTCCGTTCGCGGACGTATGCTGTTACGTTTGGAAAAGTTAAGGTAGGTTTTGGGTAGCGTATTTTGACAAAATATGTCCGTGTAAGGGGTGTGCCGAGGGGAGTGTAGCGAACTTACGTGTACGAAAATATGCTACGCTAATATACATACGCACACACGTAGTTCTGGATCTACCCCATTATTATGTGGATTATATGAGCTCAAATAAGAATGAATAAAGAGCTTTATTATGACTCTTATTAAAGCTTTTTATTCCTTCTAAAGTTTACTGAAATGATAGGTCTCTACATTCCCCCATAATATGCCTCCAAATTTCCCCCAAGACTACAGGGCTGCTAAATTCGTAGAAGCTTTATATGGTTAGTTTAAAATTGTATAGCGCTATGTTACAAATTGTTGCTAAATAAAAATAAAATTTAATAAATACATAATAATGGAGGAACTACTGCTTAAAACATGTAAAAAATAAGGGAAAGTATGTTAAGTAATTTAAAAAAAAATGGGGAAATCTTTATGATGCAAAAATATCCTGCTCATTAACGCAAATAAAATAAAATACGAACATACATAGTTAATATAATGGAGGCTGATTTACACATTTAAATAATAAAGGTGTACTTGGAATGACATATTAAAAAGTAATAAGGCCCAGCAAAATCCAGTACCTCAGAGTTACCTCTGAGCTCCAATATGTGCTAACATTTGTAAACAATAACAGACTGTTAGTCTAGCCCGGGTATGGGTCTCCGGAAAGAACGGCCCTATTTCGATACCGGCTGGGATTTCGATTGATTATGCCTCAATGAGGCATGGCAATCAATCCACCGAGCACCGAACACGGTGCTCCGAAAGGTAAGCTTGAAAACTACCCCAACCCTTCCCCTAATTCTAACCCTAACCCTCCCTTCCCTGGAGCCTGACCCTAACCCTCCCTTCCCCACAGCCTGACCCTAACCCTGGAGAGGTTACTCACCTTTCCCGTGGTGCGGGTCCTGCAGTAAAGGAATAGCTGAGTATGACGATCAGCATACTCACCCATTCTGAATATTTTTTCTAAAATGGAGGGTATTCAAAATAAGGACATCCTTTCGGATGCCTCTATTTTGGAAATCCCTCATTCTATGCGAGGAATGCAACCAGTCTGGACCAGTGGTGAATATGATTACTGAATCTGGTTTACACAGCCCAAATGACTGGGATTAAGAAAATGTTAGGTATCATTCTAAAATTCTCAGTGCTGAACTAACAGGTAAACACATTATAAAGACGAAATATTTCTGTATTATTCTTTTCCATTAACAAGTTTTCTTTCCATATGTGGATTACAATGCTCTGCAGCAGTCTATAATTATTGTCTTAGCCTTTCTTGAAGAAATATGATAATACAGCAGAAATATCACATTGCACATGAACAAATTTCTTTTCTTATCTTCAGAAGAATAGCAAATGTAGAACTGAATCTAGGATAGTGTGATTAAAATGACATTTCCCATCCAAATAATTGTTAACATATGTACAGATTAGAAAGTAACAGATTAGCCTAGCAAAACATTAAAATGTGGATATAAAGTTTCAGAATCTTTATTTAACATTGTTCCCAATTACAAATATAAACATTGAAACAATCCTTTTTTTTTTATCATGTCTCCAATTCTCCAGTGTTACTACATGAGTATTGATACAAGTAGTCAAGAAAGACAAAAAGCAAGGCCTCTTATGATGCACAGCTGATAAGTGGTCTTTCAATTATACCAAAATAATGAGAAATATAGAAAAAATATATACTAAAATATTTGTACTTTATTATTGACAATATTAAAACATAAGAAAAACCTTTTCCAGCGAAAATATTAAGATAAAATTCCTCCACATATATACAAATGTATTGTATTATGGATATTAAAGGTATCCAAATCTCAAAAAGATATGTTTATACAGATATAGGGATACAAAAAGTAGATAATACAGGAAAAATATCCACATATAACATCAGATTAATATTATGTCCTCAGAGACAGGGCAAAAATAGCATAGAGATTGCCTGATATCAAAAATGCAAGAGATGAATATAGGAGAATAGCATATAAATATCATGAAGCACAATAAACATGAGGTTAGAAATGGTGCAAAAACGCATATATATCCTATAGTATTAAGTTAAACATGATAGGCATGTAGTGAAAAGCATATACAATGAGTATAGGCAGGAGCTAAGGGATTGCAGCAGTGTAAAAAGAAAGGAGCCTTTTAAATTATCGGCACCCATATACCACATGCAAACACCGGGAGACAGATCTAATCTAAACATCCGACGGCTATCCCTGCAGATTCCCCAACTAGCAACCTCACGGTTGCGCTTCGCTCATGCCTGAGTCAGTAAGAAAGCCCTACACTCACGCTAACATTACCCATATCCCGGACATCAAAGGAGGAAAAGATGCAGACTCCCGGTGCACCGAGGTCTGCACTACACAAGGTCCCAACGCGCGTATCGCTGCTGCTTCTTCAGGGGAAAAGGTGTGTAGGTAGATCCATTCATTCCCAGTATTTGAACTCAAACGGACCAATAGTAATAGTAAGACTCCCTGACACACCTGAGGAATAATTGAAAGACACAATAATAAATGATAAATATAGCGCTGTGTTATATAAATCAAAGAAAGGATAATCCCAGGATAGCTAATTATGATATCAATACCTGCAAATAGAAAATAGCACAATTATGAATTATAACAAAAAGTTTGCGATCATATATGCAAATAAATCATGCCAAAGACCATTTAACCCTCAATTAGCCATGTCATTCAAGCCTTAAAGGGCAAGGGCCATATGTTAAGGTTGAGTGCATATTATATCTATATGTGGATATTTTTCCTGTATTATCTACTTTTTGTATCCCTATATCTGTATAAACATATCTTTTTGAGATTTGGATACCTTTAATATCCATAATACAATACATTTGTATATATGTGGAGGAATTTTATCTTAATATTTTCGCTGGAAAAGGTTTTTCTTATGTTTTAATATTGTCAATAATAAAGTACAAATATTTTAGTATATATTTTTTCTATATTTCTCTTTATTTTGGTATAATTGAAAGACCACTTATCAGCTGTGCATCATAAGAGGCCTTGCTTTTTGTCTTTCTTGACTACTTGTATCAATGTCCATTTCTTGGGACCTCAAGATAGCACGCTCTAATATCTTTTTTCTATTTATAGTGTATACATTTTGACTAGTGCAACACATTTCTCTTTTTGTCCTGATTACTACATGAGTAAACTGCAGCCATTATGACTACAAGTAGTGAAGTAGATTACCATAGGAATCAAAAGAGAAGGTAAAATGCTCCACCTGATTGAGAAAGTCTTTCAGCAATTATATATCAATGATAACTGGTCCCTGGACACACAATTTATATCTAACAGGCGTTCTGGTGAAGAAACTTGTAAGATGGCCTCCTATGTTGTTTGGTAGCTACTGATTGCCACATATATAGCAGTACTCTGATTCATATAACCCTGTTTTTTAATACTCTATTGTACAATTTTGTAATGGGGGTTTTGTATTAAACCATAGATGTTGACTTCTTGTCTTTTTCTTCTGGGAAAAACATAGAAGGCTAGAAGTCAACATGGGGGCAAGGCTTAAAAACATGATTAATCAAAGCACACTTGATGTCTTGCCTTCTGCCTAATCAAAGCTGCCATTTATAGGGTTACTAAGGATGAGGTGTGACTTGATGTCATTGAGCCCCTCACATATTTGCGCCCCATACTCAGGACTTGAAGCATTCATTTTTATAAAATCACTTGTCTCATGCAAGGACCAGGGAGATTTGACATCTCTCCTAGGATTTCAGAACCAAAGTCTGAATTTTGTGAGTCTCCCAGATATTCCAGGAGAGTCGGCCACTACATATTAAACTAGAATCATTTGGTATGGTCTTGGGTCTTTATTGTGCTCTTTAGTAGAAGGCTTCTTTAAATCTGGCCTAACCTTGGTGTTTAAGTTTCAGATAAAGTTTCAAATTTTTTTTGTAATTTTATTTTTATTATTATTATTGTTTATTTATAAGGTGCCACAAGGTGTCTGCAGAGCCATACAAAAAACAACAACAAAATACAGTACAGACATACAAGGTAGAGATGGACAGCATAGTACATAATAAAATACAATAGAAATATAAAAATATCACAGAAATACTATAAAGTTAAGCAAGCACAGACAGCAAGGCAAAATGCGAGGTGTCAAACTTGGCAAATCAGTGAGAAGGAGCCACCAGGTGGGGATGGGATAAAAGGGTAGCAAAGGGGGACAAGAGAGTACGAATTGAGGGGGGAGTGGTGGAGGAGGGAACAACACTAGGATGGAGGGCCTAACACACTAAGTGAGAGGGATGAACTTACAAAAGAAATAAGGGACCAGATCCAGAGATTGAAAATAAGAGAGAAAAGTTACTCCTGGGCAAAACCATGGTGATTTCAGGGGAGTCATATTTTATCTGTTGCAAACAGTATTAGAGTGGAGAGGTGGCATTTCCTAGCCCAAGTCTAAATAACAGTGTAAAAGTAAAGCTGGTCAGTATCTGTGTGCAGTAAGCAATTTTATGATATATCTCTGAATGCAAAGAATACAAGAAACTTGACTTCCCCTGAAATCAACATGGTTATGCCCAGGAGTAACTTTCCTCTCTTATTTTTAATCTCTGAATTTGATTGGAGAGGGGGAAGGAAGGAGAAGAAGGGATATATGTAGGATGCAAAAAAGATGTTAAGTGGAGGAGGGGTAGGCTAGCTTGAACAGGTGCGTTTCAAGTAAGCGCATGAAGACCTGCAATGTAGAGGAGAGTCTGACTGAAGAAGGGAGGCCATTCCAGTGCAGAGGTGCAGCACAAGAGAAGTCCTGGACATAGGTTTGAGATGTGGTGATCAGTATGGAGGTCAAACAGTAGTGGTTAGCAGAATGGAGAGGGCAGGAAGGGGTGTGCATGGAGATGAGGGAAGAGAGGTAGGGAGCAGTGGATGGCCTTAAAGGTGAGGGTAAGGAGTTTAAAGAGAGGTCTAAAGCGGACTGGAAGCAAGTGGAAGTTTTGACATAAAGGAGAGGCCAAGAAAGAGCGGTGTGACAGGAAGATGAGCCTGGAAACAGCAATGAGTATAGATTGAAGGGGGGCAAGATGGGAGAGCAGGAGACCAACGATGAGGAGGTTACAATAGTCGAGACGTGATATGACTAGAGAGTGGATAAGGGTTTTGTTAGCTTCAGTGGTGAGTAAGGGACGAATACCTGCAATATTGTGTAGGCGAAAATGGCAAGAATGAGAGAGGGTACGGATGTAAGGTATAAAGAATGTCAGGAGTCAAGGATGGCAACTAGGCAGCAAACTTCAGGGGAGAAGGAAACAGAGGTAATACCAATGGTTAAGTATGCTGGATTGGTATTGCTTGCAAGTCACCAGCATTAAAAAGTATGTCACCATAATGCACTGTATGTTTCTACTTCCCTTTTTTTAATGTACATTCCTAAAAGCGCCAAGAACAGTTTTTTAAATTTGAGGGACAATGATTCAGGCAGTGGCGCACCCAGGGGGGTTTCTGGTTGCCCAGAAACCCCCCAGATTGAAAATTGAAGAAAATTTTTTTTAAATGTGCAAAAAAGTAAAATTTTTTAAAAAGGGCGTGGCTTCGCAGGTGCCGCGAAAAAGGGCGTGGCCTAGCAGGCATGTGGGGTAGTCTGTCATGGAGGATGATGGTCCTGGCCTGTGCTGCAATAGGAAGCAGGTGAGGATGGTAAATGTGTCACAACATATTCAACAGTGCTTATGCATTGACATAAGCTCTGGTCCATTGTGTAATGTGCTCCACTAATGCATTGTATACTGCTATTGCTATTACATCTGTTCCTGCAATATAAAATTACTATTTTAATGTGTAAAAGAAGAAAATGATAAATTACTTAAAAATATCAAAAAAAGACAGGACCTGTTACAGACAATAACAACACAATTCCTTAATGTAGATTTATTTTATTTTTATTATTTTTAAATCTACATGATAAACTTCCTGCTTTCACAAAGAACGTTAATGGACGTCTTAGATATTTTGGCAGTCAGATAGTACGACCATATTATC
>WWET01005563.1:80871-91012 GCA_011038615.1 Limnodynastes dumerilii | reverse complement strand
AATAATATTACAAAAATACAAAACTCACCTGTCCGGAGACGCGTCCGAGTTAGAAGTCTCCGGCCCCGATATGAAGACCCAGCGCATGCACAGTAGGTTTTCATATTTGGGCTGAAATTTTCTAAGTGCCGCTGTGAAGTCTCTGCGCATGCGCAGGCACTGCATTCAATATGAAGTGCCTGCGATGTGGGCAGTGCACTTCGAGGGACTTCGAGGGACCTCGGCGGAGGGGTGACTTTTGGTAAATTTTAAAGGAAAGCTGCCAGGCTCGCCATGAGCACAAGCGAGCCTGCAGCAGCTTCGATTCGGGGGACATTTTTTTTTGTAAATATAGCCCTAAAAGTGCAACTAAGACATATCAAGCACCATCAAGGCACTGCACCAAAGGGGTGTGTCCTGTATATAGCTCCACCCTTGGGTGTGTCTAGTGCTGCTAACTATTTCTCAATAACAATGACAGCATCAGTATTTGTATTGATTGTTAAATGATCAGTGAATAAATACTTTCAGTGTTATTGAGAAGACTGTAAATAGGAGATCCGCTGACTTTTTCACTTTCACTTTCAGTATTTTTAATTTCTGTCTCCATTATTGACGTCCTGGTGTCTTATACCCCTTTCACATCATTACCAAATACCTGTGTGTTTGGCCAAAAACCCGGATCTCTGCAAAAACCCGTGTATTTGGTGGTGATGTGTGGAGCTTCCCGGTTCCTGGTCTCACATGTGAAAAGTCCCAGGTTGTTTTTCAACCCTGGTTTTTCACATTGCCATCCGATTGGCTAGATTTGTTTACTATTACACTATGGCAATAGTAAACAAATCTCTTTTTAAGGCCAGATTTAAAAAAAATAAAAATTATAAATAGGACCCATTGACATCCAAGCTGGTAAGTATTTATTTTATTAATCATTTTAGTGTATTTATTATTTAATGTATTTATTGTATTTAATGTCTTTTTTTTATATCTACTCTTCAGGAAGCCAGGGAGATCCTCTGCTTTTCAGGAAGTCAGGGAGATCCTCTACTCTTCAGGGAGTCAGGGAGATCCTCTGCTCTTCAGGAAGTCAGGGAGATCCTCTACTCTTCAGGGAGTCAGGGAGATCCTCTGCTCTTCAGGAAGTCAGGGAGATCCTCTACTCTTCAGGGAGTCAGGGAGATCCTCTGCTCTTCAGGAAGTCAGGGAGATCCTCTACTCTTCAGGAAGTTAGAGGGATCGCCCACTCTTCAGGGAGTCATAGAGAGATCATCTACTCTTCAGGAAGCCAGGGAGATCCTCTGCTTTTCAGGAAGTCAGGGACCCACTCTACTCTTCAGGGAGTCAGGGAGATCACCCGCTCTTCAGGAAGTCAGGGAGATCACCCACTCTTCAGGGAGTCAGGGAGATTACCCGCTCTTCAGGAGATCAGTTGATCTAAATGGAACTTCCTATACAGAGACAAATCCTCAGTGTTAATTAAAGGTGACAAAACCAATAACATTTTGACAATTCATAGACACCTTGTATTGAGGAACTGGTCACTGGTTCATCCTAGACCTGTGGTGAAGCTTAACTCCCACTGATCTAATGTTGCATTAATGTAAGTAACAGGTTGAGGTGCCATGTCGTTTCCCCAGTAACTATTATGTATTTCATTTCACAGCCGCTTCCATGGTATAAACCTTCTTCTGCATCATCTGTCCTGCCCACAGCCTGCTGCTCATTGCAAGAACAGCTGCATCGATCCCCAGGGTGGAGTCTTAAAGCCAAGCAGATGTTCCCTCATCCTGTCCTAAAAGTCTTTCTTGTGGTTGGGGTTGCAGTGCATTGTGTATTGCAGGACTCTGGTGCAAAGAAGGGGTTAATTCAGGGGGCAGGATATGGTGAAGCTGAGGCGACTGATAGAGGGTCCCAGTAGACAGATGACCACTTAAAGGGGACCTACTGATATTTCAATGGGACAGGTACATTTCTTTTCAGCCAAGTTCAGTGAAGGTTGGTGCCTGGCACAGAACGGATCCTAATGTTTTGCAAATTGGCGCTTCAAACCGGCAAACCTCCCCCCTAATCAATGTATGTCTCTATTTAAATTACCTCTGCAATGTTGCATAGTATATTTGAAGGGACAGATTAACTAGGCTGCAGGTTTGCAAATGATGAGATGTTGCCTATAGCAACCAATCAGATTCTAGCTCTCACTTTCCTATTACATGCCAGCTAGAATCTGATTGGTTGCGATGGGCAACATCTCCACTTTTCCAAACTGGCAGCTTAAAATCCGGCTTGAAAAGTGAGTTTGAATAAAAGCAACTGTCCCTTAGTCTATTTTTTGTTAACGTTTTGGGAAAAATGATTTGAGAATTGATTATAAAACGGTTGCCTCGTCAACGCTAAGACCATAATGACGCTTCACAATGACATAAGCTGACATCTGTAAATGTTATAATATAAACCTGAGATCTCCTTAAACACAGTGGGCCTGATCCAGAACTACGCCTCGGAGCGAATTTACGCGTGACAGAGACGTAAAATCGCTATTTTGTACTTACTGCGCATGCGCACCATAGAAAATACGCACCTTAACGTAGCGTAATTGTGAACGTATGGGCCATTCACGTATGTGTCACGTAAATACTTACGTGTGGGCGTGCCAATTTTACGTTACTCCAAATTACGTGTGAAATACGTGAAGTAGGCGGGGAGTTGTATTTAAAGTGTACAGTATGGGCGTGCTTAGCTGCGTAAATTCGTCTAGCCCATACGTACGTGTGCTTATGACAGCGGTTACGTTGGAAAAAGTTAAGGTAGGGTTTGGGAAGCGTATCTTGACAAAATACGTCCGTGCAAGGGGTGTGCCGAGGGGAGTGTAGCGAATTTACGTGCACGAAAATACGCTCCGCGAATAAACAAACGGCAAACGTAGTTCTGGATCCACCCCAGTGTCCTGACATCTGACAGAGTCTCTTTTCCCTTACACATTCCTCAGTGTAGGATCGTTGCCTCATTGGTATAGATATCTGATGTGTCTCCTTTTTGTGTGATGCGATTGTAAGGGGGAGTGTTCTCTGCAAAGAAAATTCTATTTTTGAAATACAGACAGATGAAAGCTCATTTTCGGCTGTCTCTATTTTAAAAATATTACTAATGAATGAGTAAGTGCCCAATTTATTTTTTCCATACTTACCCGTTTATTATTTCTGAAACTGCCACTGCAGACCCGTCTGTACAGGTAAGTGTACAAGAGGAGTCTATGGGGAGTCATAGGGATAGGCTGCGGGGAGGGGAGTTTTTGGGTCAGGCTGCGACGAGGGGAGTCTTATGATTAGGCTATAGAGAAGGGAGTCTTAGGGTCAGGCTGTGGGGAAGGGAGTTCTAGGGTTGGACTGTGGTGGAAGGGAGTCTCAGGGTCAGGCTGCGGGGACAAGAGTCTTAGGGCCTCATTTACTAAAGTCGGTTTAATAATCGCCAGCCATCGCCGCGATTTTGCTGCGATTTTTTTAAACAAAATCGCGGCATTCACTAAGAGGTGCTTTTCATAGGCGATTATTAATCGCCATCGATAAGCGTCACCTTAGCAAGGGGTAAATCGCTGTGATTTTCTATAGAAAAGCACAGCAATTTGCCCTTTAAAAATTTGCTGTCACTTTGTGTGAAAAATAAAAACAAGCGACAATGATGTCAGGATTTGGCCCAAATCGACCTTAGTAAATGGACCCCTTAGAGTCAGGCAGAGGGGAAGGGAGTCTTAGTGTCAGGCTGCGGGGAAGGGAGTCTTAGGGTTAGGCTGCGAGGAAGGGATTCTTAGGGTCAGGCTGTGGGGAGGAGAGGGTTTGGGTAATGGAAGGGGAGGGTTAGGGTGAGGATTAGGATAAGGATTGGGGTTGGAGTGATGAGCACTATTTAAAGTGGTTAGCCTCTGACAGCTTCTATTGGCAAGTGGCCCTGCCTCTTTCCCATCCAGCCCCGCCCCCAGTCACACCCATCCACACTCTAGCATTCTTGCTATAGGGCCCTAGTATGTCACGTTCCATGCCTGAAAGCAATGATTCCAATTTGACCAACAATTTATAAAATGATGTCCCTTTTCTAAAACGCAATATAAGTCTCAGTGCCCATTATTTCGTCAAGGTGTGTCTGACTTATTAGTGCATGAGTAATTCCTCAGTCATGTGCGGTTTATAATTTGGCATCTATTCTTAAACACAGACAAATGTAAAATAAAAATCTTAACATGGCAGGGGACCATGGGCCTGATCCAGACTTAAGAGGGAGCTTGAAATTAAGGACCTGATTCACACTTAAGAATCTTCTTAAAATAAGAACGTAAAGTTTATTGCAGGGAGAATTAATTTAATTGTATTCTTTGCATGCAGGGATATATCTTTGAATTGCTTACTGCACACAGATACTGACCAGCGTTACTATCACACTGTTATTTAGACTTGGGATAGGAAACATCACCTCTCAACTCTAATACTGTTTGCAACAGATGAAATATGACTCCCCTGCAATCAACATGGTTTAGCCCAGGAGTAACTAAGTTCAAGCACTTAACTAGGTCTGGATCCAGCCCACGAAAATGGCCCTAGTTCTAAGTGGGGCCCACACCAAGGAAGCAGGAACTGCTCTACAATCATTGGGCTGGATCCAGACCTTGTTAAGTGCATGAACTTAGTTACTCCTGGGCTAAACCATGTTGATTGCAGGGGAGTCATATTTCATCTGTTGCAAACAGTATTAGTGTTGAGAGGTGATGTTTCCTATCCCAAGTCTAAATAACAGTGTGATAGTAACGCTGGTCAGTATCTGTGTGCAGTAACCAATTCAAATATATATCCCTGCATGCAAAGAATACATTAACTTCACTTCCCCTGAAATCAACATGGTTTAGCCCAAGAGTAACTTTTCTCTCTTAATTTCAAGCTCCTTCTTAAGTCAGGATCCAGACCTATGCGCTGAAGACAGGACAGAGTTAATGATGGACTAGTCAAAGTTTACTTCTTGAAATAGGCTTATGATCACTCCTACTCCCTGTCCAATCATTAAAAAGCAAGCTGATCAACATTACAAAACTACATGTCTGTACTGTGCTAATTAGTTGCTGTATAATTTGTTTGATTGAATCAAGTCTGCCAAGAGGAATATGCTTGTAGCAATCATCTGGGAGGAAGGATCATGCAGAGTATCACAAGATAAGAATTACTCACTCAACTCACAAGTCCAAGAGCTCTTCTGTGATGGACAGTAGACAAGACGTCTGTCTGTTACTATAACAGAGCTGAATGTGCATTTTCAGGCCCTGGTACATTGTACCCCACGGCTAAACTTAGTAATCTATCTGCTTATGTGCAGGAATACAGGGATGCAGGTATAAATGGATATAACTGAAAGCTTCATTTCATCTGTACCATTGTCTACTACTTTTTATAGTGAAAATTCTCATTGCGAAAGAGAAACCATGTTGAATCGTCTTAGTGCACAAGTTACCTGTTCTGGCTGGGCTTAGGCTGTGGGACAGGAATGGTTAGGGTTAGGCTCAGGAGAGAGGAGGGTTAAAGTTAGGCTGTGGGATGACGATGGTTAGGATTAGGTGTGGGTTAGGCTGCAGAGAGGGGAAGGTTAAGGTTAGGGAAAGGGTAAGGTAAGGATTAGGCTGTGGAGAGGGGAGGGTTTAGGTTTGGGTTGGGGGGGGGGGTTTGTTTGTGGCTGTGGAGGGGGGATGGTTTGTTTGAGTTAGGGGAGGTTAAGGTTAGGTTTCATTGAAGGGAGGATTAGGGGAGGATTAAGGGAGGGGTTAGATTTAGGCTATGGAGAGGGGAGAGTTAAGTTTGGGGTTAGGGGAGGATTTGTTTGTAGGCTGTGGAGGGGGAGGGTTTAGTTTGGGTTAGGGGAGGTTAGGGCTTCAGAGAAGGGAAGATTAGGGGAGGGTTAAGGGAGGGGTTAGGTGTAGGCTACGGCAGGGGCGTTTCCCAAGACGGGCTCCCCCTCTTCTTCTTCTCAACCCCATCCATATCTATACAAACGGAGACGGTCTCCAGCAGTCTTCCTTTCCCAACAGTGCACTGCGCGTCTGGCAAACACCAATAGTGGCAATAGTCCAGAGAGGACTACAAATCAATGGAGCATGGAAGCAGGGAATGGTTTAAAATATCTTGGTATATTATTTTGGTATATTAACCCTGTTATGGGGATAAATTAAGCACAATTTTGGAGAAATATAGAGCTTTATTATGGGGCATATAGACTATATGCCTCATAATAAAACATTTTATTTCTCCTTAATAGTGCTTAAATAATCCTAGTTATATAGCTCTATATGCCCCAAAATGCAGCTTTTTATTCTTCATCTGAATATTCCTCCATAATAGGTAGGTATTTATAATCCACCACTTAAGCTGGGACACACAATCCAGACATATGCACATTCACATTATAATCACTTATATGGATGGACATCCAAGAGCCGACAAGAAAGGAGACACAGAAGTACTACGAAAACGCTGCTTGCTTCAGCTGGGAGAATTGTTTACTATTGCCATAGCAATGAAAACAAATCTCTCCAATCAGGTGTCTTTGTGACAAAAATCCCATGGGCCCATTGGTGTATCTATAATGGGTGCAAGGTGTGCGGGCCCCTCTGCACCAAAGTCTCTTTTTCTGTCTCTTTGAAGTCCCAAAACACAGCCACAGCGCAGTTGCCGGGATTTCATCTCCGAGTAAGACCGAACGTCTCCGGCGAAAGTTCTGCATACAATCGAGGAGGGGGTAAATATTAGTTAATGAGCCCATCGTTGTTGCCAGACTCATTGTGCCTAGAATCCTTGATTAGCGCTTGCAGCGCTAATATGATTAAATGGACCGCAATATTCTTCCTACATGCAAAGAATAAAATTCATTTGACTTTTAAACTTGAAACTCAGTATGGTTTTACCCCGGTGTAACTTTCCACCCGATTACCTCTTACTTTAAACTCTGGATGGCCCTTTGTTATTATTAATAGCATTTAACCGGATTCACAACCTTAAGACTGCATGTACGCAATCTATATAATGAAACGCTACGTAGATCGTGTAAAATAGTTGCTACGCATGCATGCGTAGTAGCTAGAATCGGAAAATTAGCACGTATGTGTAAATACGCTTCATTGAGTGCTATTTAAGTATTTTACACAATCTGTGTATTCCAGCCGTCTCCATATACATAGCACCCCCTTTCCGATACTTAATTTAACACCATTTCAGAATGGCGTTATCCTAAATATTCCATCAGTCTCCCCATGTGCCCTCCTTTTCCTCCCGCAATAGCTATTATGCCCTCTGCCTGCCTAAACTCCATAAGGTGAGCAGAGAGACCACATATATTTTACAGAAGGGGCTGGGATTAAGTGCTCTGTGTGGATCAGCGGTCGTACCGATCACTGACACTGACACTTAAGGTAGATTAAGGATGCTGCGTAAGGGCTGAAATAAGTGCATGAGAGGGGAGTGGCAGGAGAGTTCAAGCCCCTCATCGGTGCGAAATGACAAACCTGAGTCTCAGTGGTGCACCCAGGGGAAATGAAAAAATGAACATTCCAAAAAGGGCGTAGTTTCGTGGTCATGTGGGGCAGTAATTTTTGCCCCGTGCGGCATGACAGTGGGGGTGGGTCGGAGGGTAGAGCTTGGATAGGATAGGGGCGGGGCTTATATGTCCCGTTTTCAGGCTCCTAAATGTTGGGAGGTATGCTAATATACCCCACATGTATTACACGCATTGGAAACCCCCCTTTCCAAATCCTGCGTTTGCCACTGAGTCTGGCCCTCAAGCCATGCTGTCGTCTATTATATCTCCTGGGTGTCAGCAACTCTGGTTTTCCTACAAACAACATAAAACCCTTTATCAGCCCTAGTTACCTCATAACCTTATAACCATCTTAGCTCACTGTGTCATTACAAGCAGTAAATGTTCATTCCTTCCTGTCTGGCAGATGTCTATAGGCTTTAAACTTTAGATGTCTGATTACGGTACAAGCCATCGCATTAGGTGAACCAGCGGAAGCCAAACATTGTGTCTGACGATTTGCGTGTATTTGACTTGATGTTGATTCTCTCTCTTCAGCGTATAATAACTAGGTAAATAGCACTTACACAGGTGTGCTGGTTACACTGTCTACACCGCGGACGCTAAGACACAGATGTCTGCCCAGACAAGTTGTAATGAGAAGATAATCCAGGTGTCCAATACTGAACGTGTTTAATATTCGTTAACATAAATGTGTCATGTATATTATTTTATTTTGCTTTAAATAATCAGAAAAACATATCTTACCAATCATTCAAAAAATAAGATTAAAATAAAAATAAGCAGCTAAATTTATAGAGAAACTGTTGTTGCCAACATATTAGTACAATATGCACAATGTGACTATTAGCATCTTGTATATGCTTCAAATGTGCATGCATTTAACTGTAGGCATTTGTAGGCAAATGTAACTGCATGTTCCAGGGGGTTGCAGGTTCTATATAACACAGCCTGCTGATTGGTCCGATGCAAGCACTGCTCATACGACTGAGCAATTTGACTAACAAAGATTTGTCCTTTATATAAACTTCTGGGGACATCAGCAGCAGGGCCAGATTAACAATGGCCCCATGCCTCCATTTGAAAATAGGCCCCCACACACTGTAGATCTCCAGGCCTCCCACTGCATCCTCCTCCAAAGCATACTATATAGTGTGGGCCCTTGATCATCTTCAGCCTCAGGCCCACATGGCCCTGAATCCGGCCCTGATCAGCAATTACTATTAATAGCCCAGATCCAGACCTACGTTTACGCTAGCGTAATGTCTATGCACTCCCCCCAGGCACTCCTCTCGATCGTACTTACTTTTGCCGTTTTACGCTTTGCCAAACCCTACCTTAACTTTTCAAAGCGTAACTACTGACGTACGTAAGCTTTTCACATCTCCGGCTAGCATACATACGCTAGCGTACTTACTTCTGGATCTACCCCAATGAGAGACCATTGATTTGTCTGTTTGAGCTACGTCTGTTTCAGCTTACATAAACTGAAGGGTGGTAGGTTTAGAGGAAATGTATGAAAAAATGGGGTAGACTGGATGGGCCAAATGGCTCTTATCTGCCATCACATTCTATGTCCCTATGTTTTTATTTGATAAAACTTTGGACAAATTGGAGTTGCCGAATGGCTCTTATCTGCCGTCACCTTCTATATTTATTCAGCTAATAAGCGTTCATCCTTACTTCCTCCATATCAATAAAAGACAAGTGCTGCTAATAAAATGCCCTTCATTATTTGGCAATCAGGGCTGTCTACACGTCTATGGAAAACCTGTACCTTTGGTAATATGATCTCGAGCTTTCAGGTTTTTGTTGACACTGTGCCAAGAAGAGAAGCCACCTGCAATGATCTCAGGGAAGAAATTGTTGTGGCCCTTATGTCTGGAAAATGTTATAAGGCTTTTTCCAAACAATTTGAAGTCTATCATTATTAACAAATGGAAAATAGGAAAGGCAATGTTACGTCTTTTCGGCATTGACGTGCAAAGTTACATTTGAGAGAAATACAAAGTTGGTTTTACAGAGTAAAGTGGCACAAGTACTATCAGCGGTACACTAGGCTGTACTATCCTTCTTGCATGAAGCCTAACCAGAACCTACAATAAACTGACTAACTGAAATGTGCAAAAACTCCTAGAATAGATGTGTAAGCACTAAGGGCTGGATCCAGACTTAACAGAGAAGCTGGGTTGCGATTGGAAGTGAATTGCTTCTTAGTACAATGCACGGTATTAGAGATCCCCCTTAAGGCTGGATCCAGACTTAAGTAAGTGCTTGAAATTAGTTACTCCTGGGCTAAACCATGTTGATTTCCTATTATATTATTGTATATACCAATCCCAGACCCATAATATATCCCCTTATATTATACTATATACCAATCCCAGACCCATAATATATCCCAAAATATTATACCATATACCAATCCCAGACCCCTAATATATCCCATTATATTATAGTATATACCAATCACAGACCATAATATATCCCATTATATTATAGTATATGCCAATCCCAGGCCCCTAATATATCCCATTATATTATACTATATACCAATCCCAGACCCCTAATATATCCCGTTATATTATATACCAATCCAATC
>WWET01005563.1:50186-63340 GCA_011038615.1 Limnodynastes dumerilii | reverse complement strand
GGCATGAATATAAACTGGAGGGTGGTAGATTCAGAGGAAATGTGCGGATAATGACGTCACTGAAAGGGTGATAGATAAGTGGAATATTCTCCCATCTGAGGGGTAGAGGTAACACAGTAGAACAGTGTAAACATGCTTGGGATAAATATAAGGATATCCTAAATCTCAAACTAAATGGAGGGTAAATAGGGTCTAGGGTCTTATCTGCCGTCACTTTCTATGAAATATGACTTCCCTGATATCAACATGGTTTTGCCCATGAGTAACTTTCCTCTCTTATTTTCAACAGGGCTGATGTGGATGGTTGCTTAAACATTGCCTACTTTTAACTATCAATTGCAATCAAAATATTCATTACTTTGAAAGAGCCCCTATATGATTAAAAGGTAATACTGTGCGTAGGACAGGGCCTATTATTGTACTTAGAGCATTGCCCCACAGGACAGCATGACTGGTAATCTTTAGCCTGGGGGGAAGAGAAGGGTTGGGGTCTAGGCTTGGCTCAGTGACTCTTAAGGGGAAGAAAAAAAAGCAGGTATCTTACGGAAGAGGTACAAGTAATATTTATATGGGATCAGCTTGGGGTGTGATGCCCATTGACACCTTCTGCTCTGTTACCCCTGCCTGTAGGGGCACTGTTCCAAGTCTGTTTTTTATGATGAGTCAGTCCTGCTTTTAAACACATTGGAAACAACCCCAAAATGAGTCATTGTACGTGATAAGCGAGGTCTGAAGGAAAATCCTGTAATATTTGGGGGAAGGGGTTATGTTCAATCCTACAGGTCAATTGTTTGAGAGTGTGAGGTATCAAAGCAACAGGAAGAAACTCAGGTTAATACAGAAGAACATAGAAGTTCCACACATGGGCCCTGGTGTGTGGCAAGTATTGGTTTGACAGAACACAAGAAAAATGGTTATAAATCCAATGATCGGATTGGTCAGTCTGATGGACCATCATGACTGTTGCTGTGTTGATACTATTTGGACGGGGAAAGGGCGGTAGGGAAATCATTTTGGGTAGTACCTGTATGTGTTAACTACGGACCGGATGTAGATGCAAGGTACGGAAAACAATGACATTTTGCATGTGCCTGCCATGAACACTGTACTTTTCTCTGCACTTTATGGACGTATTCAGAGATCCGTTTTTTTGGGCAGTTCCGTGCGTATTTTTAGGTATGTTTAAACTGCGCATGCATAGTAACTTTTTTTACGGAGTTCGCATAGACTATATGCACAGAAATGCCTCATGGCCGGACTTGTGAATCGCATGGTATCACATACGTCCGGATCTGCCACGTAAAAATATGCACGGGAGAATTTACATATAAATGAGCCATTTAAATGATGAAAAGTGGGCGTAATTATAAATATACGCATGGACAGAGGTCATATACGCATGGAACAGTACACGGAAAGTTACAGCTGGTCTATGGAGGCGGAAGTGCGCAAAAGCGCGGATTAGCAAGGGGAGTGACTGGGGTTTTGGTGGGTGTTCCTTGCTCCGTCCGTGTGTATATTTGCGGCCTGATCTAAACACGGATCTCTGAATACGGCCCTATGTCTTTTTGTTTACCTTTGTTGATCTTTCTTTCAGTTCAAAGCACTTCCTGGTTTTTACTCTTTGCTGCAGGCATTAGTGCACAGGTGTGGCTCATTCCCTTGCTGGAGTTCGCTCATCAGCTGCTCTATTTAAACCCTCCTCTGACATTTCCTCACTGTCAGAGCAACAGGTAAACTAGCCTGCTGATTTTGCATCCTTGAGTCCTTGCGTATGTTCTGTCTCCCTGTTTCCAGGTCCTCTCTCCAGCCCTTGGTTCCTGCTATCCGGTCCTTGGTTCCAGTTATCTGGTCCCCAGTTCCTGTGTTCTATTGTGTCTGGTTCCTGCCTGTGTCTCCAGTGTCTTCCATCCAGTCTTTGTAGCCACTCCTGCACTACCTCCTTCAACGCTCAGATTCTGTTCACCATCTTGGCATCAGTCTGCTTGTCCAGAGGGCCGCGACCTGCCGCCAAGACCATCCCCACCATCAAGGGTTCTGGTGAACCCCAGGCTTGCAGTTAGACTCCGCGACTCTGGTCTGTCGTGGTCCATTTTCAGACCAGTGCTGAGTCCGGTGCATGACAGTGCCTTGTGTCTACAGCTTACTTTCATTTTGGCTTTGGAACCTCCTTATCCAGACTTCCATAATGGAAGTGTTTCTGAAGGCAGGGCAGGATGCATATAGCAAGGGATGCAGTTGAGGGTCCAAAGGTCCAAATTCAGCAATGATACAGTCAAAAGTTTAACTTTGGTTGTACCATTAGAGACTGCTTTTATTATTGTGTAAATATGCATTCCTGAATGGGTACCATGTTGAATGGTCTTGTTTAGAAGATATACCTATGCTGGTTAGGGTTACACAGTGGGACAGTTAGGGTTAGGGTTAGGCTCTGGAGAGTGGAGTGTTAAGGTTAGGCTGCAAGATGGGGATGTTTAAGGTTAAGAGGGGGTTAGGGTTAGGCTGTGTGACAGGAACGGTTAGGGTTAGGCTCCAGAGAGGGGAGGGTTGTGGTTAGGCTGCAGGACAAGGATGGTTAGGGGAGGATTAGGGTTAGACTGCAGAACATGGAGGGTTAAGGTTAATCTAATAAAAAGGGAGGGTTAGGGCAAATTCTATCACCATTAGAGCAAGAGGATTTGGATTCTTCGCATTGTCCACACAGGGTCATCACTCTCAGCCAGTGATATTGATTGCTTATGCCTCGATTACGCATAGCAATCGATCCCCGGAGCACCGAACATGGTGAGTTTCCCCCAACCCACTCCCTAACCCAAACCCTAAGTCTCCCCCCCACGCAGCCTAACCCTAAGTCTCACCCCCACAACCTAACCTTAAGTCCCTTCCGCAGCCTAACCCTAATTTTCCAGTGGCGGCACTTCTGAAAGTGAATGGGTAATTATGCGAATCGCATACTCAACCATTCAGAAAAAAACATTTCAGAGAGGACTCGCATTCGAAATAGGGCTTTCGGCTGTCCCTAATTCGCCTTCGCAACGCGGACTCGCAACGCAGCTGTCGTGGCTACGATGTGTCAGGAGTCACACTCATGCAACAGGTACACAAGGTCGGTGGAGGGAGATATGTAGATAGTACAGCACAGCAGCATATTATACAGAGCAGGGTGTATGCCAGACCCTCACTTCTCCCACTGATTTCATTGAAAGACTTCTGTAACATCCTCATTATATGCGAGAAAGGTGGAAATCTCAAGGTAGATTTGGCGGTTCACAAGTCTGGCCTCCTACACGAATCCACTGGGTACAATGGGGATCTGGCGCCGAGCGCAGCCAATGCGGAGTTATGGATCTGTTCATGTACGATCGCCACAGTTATTGGGAGTATTGAGTGTTGGGAGACAGGGGACCAGATTCACAAATGCGTGTTTACTAGGTGTGCGTTTTTACGCACGCAGGTAGCAAGGCAACGCCCATGACACTCCCCTCGCACGGACGGGTTTTCGGTGATTTACGCCTCCATAGGGCACTTCCGCGTGTATGTTACTTATGTACATGCGTATTTTACTAACCGCGGGCCTGATCCAGAACAACGCATTGGAGCGAATTTCCGCGTGGCGGAGACGTAAAATCGCCTATGCGCACCATAGAAAATACGCTCATTAGCGCAGCATAATTGTGAACGTATGGGCCATTCACGTAATTGTCACGTAAATACTTACGTGTGGGCGTGCCAATTTTACGTGAGTCAACAATACGTTCGTGTTACGTGAAGTAGGTGGAGGTTTGTATGTAAAGTGTACAGTATGGGCGTGCTAAGCGGCGTACGTTCACGTAGTCTATACGTCCGTTAGCGGACGTACACTGTTACGCGAAAAAAAAGTTAAGGTAGGGTTTGGGAAGCGGAACTCGGTGAATTACGAAGCGGAACTCAGTGAATTACGTACATTCAAGGGGTGTGCCTAGGGGAGTGTATAGAACATACGCGTGCGAAAATACGTTACGCGTGGAAATGTATTGCACACGTAGTTCTGGATCTACACCCGCGTCCTCAAAAGCCCATTTTATTGCCCCCCGCCCACTTTCACATAACTTCGAACGCATGAAAAACAACCACGCCCCCTCCGTCCGTATGTCCCCAAGTGCGATTCACAAGTCTGTGCTGAAAGTAATTACGTGCGTAAATACTACGGAATTTGCATGGAAAAAGTTACTACGCGTGCGCAGTTCATCCGCTCCTAAAAATACGCAGCAATCCCACACAAAAACGGATCTGTGAATATGGCCCGGGGTCATCGTACAGTGTGCTCTCAGCTTCAGATGTGTGCAACTACAAATAAAAAATAACAATAAGATAACGGGATCCTTTTACATGTTTTGGCCGCAAAAAAAAAAGACCTCGAAGAAGCTTCTGAATAAGTCATCGTGATTACAGGCCATTTAGTGAGTCACAGACTTGCGTGAATCCTTAATTAGCTGTGTCAAATGCTGTTTAAGTTTGAGACAGATCTCTCTACTCTCTCCTGTCACATAATCCCAGACCACCCAAAGACTTCACAGCTAGGGGCCGATTCAGAGATAAATACAGTATATGCCCTTTGAGGAAATGTGCATTTTTTTTCAGAATATACATGTAAATATGAGGGTGAACCTAGGCACATAACTGTATACCCTCCAACTGTACCTATTTAGCCAGCACAGTACTGTTTGTTAACGGCCGCTACTGGGCCTGGAGGAGCAGCATTTTCCAGTGTTGTGCTTCTACTGTTATATTCATCCTGTGTGTGTTTTAGCCACAAGTATGATGGTTGTGTGTTTATGGTACATACATCCTATGCCCATTAGGTAAATGTGCAATTGCCTTAAATGTAAATTGTAACAGATTAAGGCAAATCAGTTTTCCATCGCCCAACATCGTGATGTAAATGATGATGACGGAATCTGGGGGAAATTTCTAAAAAGATTAATAGATCTGAGAATATGGCCAGAATTACAATAACAATGGGGTAGATCCAGAACTACGTTTATTCACGTAGTGTATTTTCGTGTGCGTATATTCTATACACTCCCCTAGCCACACCCCTTGAATGTACGTATTTTGTCAAGATACGCTTTCCAAACCCTACCTTAACTTTTGCCAACGTAACCGCAGTGATCCACACACGTACGTATGGCCAACACGAATTTACGCAGCTAAGCACGCCCATACTGTACACTTTAGATACAAACCCCCGCCTACATAACGTATTTCAGACGTATTTTGGACTCACGTAATATTGGCACGCCCACACGTAAGTATTTACGTGACACATACGTGAATGGCCCATACGTTCACAATTACGCTACGTTACTTACCAAAAGGCGATTTTAAGTCTCCGCCACGCGTAAATTCGCTCACAAGCGTTGTTCTGGATCTGGGCCAATTACACTAAAAATAAACACAACTCATTATCTTGCACCTTTTCATGTCATCGGATAAGTCTTTCTCTCGTGGACTGGATCCACACTTAAGAAGGAAACAAGTACTCGTGGTTTCACAAAACTACGCACCTAAGTGGCAAATGCCTCCCAAGACACTCCCCTCATGCTTACGGATCTTTGCAGACTTCCGCCACCATAGAGCTCGCTTAACTCTCCGAGTTATCTTTGTGCGGAGTTTCCTAAATTACACACAGTGGCCTAACCCTGTCCACTTTTCTTAACTTCCTTTTGACGGAGTACTGTCACGCCCCTTCTTATGGATGTCACTAGGTACGGAGATTATATGATTTACAACTATTATACTGTCTTTTTTTTATTTGAGGAATATTACATAATATAGTGTCTTTATAACACACAAACACACACAGAGACAAACACACACACAAACATCACACATACAAACACACCAAACACACATATACACACACACACAGATACAAACACACACACACACACACACAATTATATATGTTTGTACACTGTGTATGCAAGGCGTGGGTCGGAGGCAAGCACGTCCCTTTTGCGATAGGGCCATTTTCGACGTGGCTGGAGTGAGGGAATCGAAGATCCCCAGCATGAATCCCCAGTGGCAACTGGTGAGTATTTAGCCAACCCTTACTCTTCCATTACCCTAACCCTAAGACTCCCCTCCCCGCAGCCAGACCCTAAGACTCCCCTCCCCGCAGCCAGACCCTAAGACTCCCTTCCCACAGCCTAACCCTAATACTCTCCTCCCCACAGCCTAACCCTAAGACTCCTCTCCCCGCAGCCTGACCCTAAGACTCTCCTTGTAGACTAACCTCCTATCCGGTGCATGGAGTCTGCGGCGGGTGTGCGTTGGGTGTTCCGTTGAGTGCTCCAGGGTGCTTTGCCAGGTTTCAGAAAGCCAATGAATGGGTAAGTTGCCGAAAAATAACTGCAGCATATTTACCCATTCATTATGAAAACCTTCTAATTAGGCAGATTTTCTAAACACAGACAGACGAAAATGAGCTATCGGCTGTCTGTATTTCATAAATTAGATTTTTATACCGCAGAACGGAACCTGTATAAGCAGTGGGCATGGTGCAAGAACAAACTAACCGACCATGTTGCGACTTCTAGTCACAGTGAAAAGTAATAACAGCAGCTTTGTGTTTGTGGCTGATCTGTAAGTATTTAGAAATGCTTCTGTAGTTAATTAACGCGGGAATTCTTAGCCAATATAGCAAAACGTTTGCACAAAGCTTACACAAGGGATATCCTAACTATGTTTAGCAATAACATGTTATATTCTGCATGTATATATGGTCATTGGGGTCAGTTTTAATCAGTGAAATCAGTGACGCGGGTCAGGTTTTCTTTCCCAAAGCTTCAATTTCCGTATCTTTGTCCTGGAAGGTTATTAAACTTAGTAAAACAGATTCTTCTCCTTACTAATCCTTAGCCGTGTTCAGATCCGTCACTCAGCCGTTCCCAGGCGTTAGTGTCTCTTCTGTCACTCAGTGTGGAAAACCCTCATCACATTTCAGGCTTTGAATGCTTCCTTGCTCTTCCTGTCTATGCTAATGGGATCAGCTGCCTCCCGGGGTAATTATAAAGCTGAATAAATCTCCTTGTGGGTTTAAACATCAACACGAGTTACAATCACTGAATGGCTTTGTGTCATTTTTAAAGATAGAATTTTTTATTCTAGTGAATCCTTAAAATGACATCCATATGTTGTGTATAATGGACATTTGTATCTGCTCATTTTCATAATGTGAATTTTCCTATTTGTTAGATTTTTGTCTTAAATGCAAAGGAATTCCTGGATATAAAGAGGACTGGGTAGGTACATGGAGATAGGGAATGCATATACTGTAAACTGATTGAGAGGTAATGCCCACTAGTGACCTCAGTTCCGCCCATTTGTCAGAAGAGTCATTTGGACTGGATCCAGATTTTGATAATAAGAAAAAATCAGGTGGAAAGTTACACCCGAAAGTAAAAATAGGCTGAATCAGGGCTCGAAGTGAGGGGGTATGCGGGGGTATGACATACCTTCACTTCTCCCACTGGTTTAATTAAAAAGCTGTAAATCCCCATTCATTTCCATTATTTCTATATTTTCATACCGCCACTTCTAAATGTCCATACCGCCACGTCTAAATTTCCACTTCGACCACTGGGCTGAATTACAAGGTAAAACAATTTCATCTGTTGCAAACAGTATTGGAGTTGAGAGGAGATGTTTCTAAACAATAATGTAAAGCTAAAGCTGGTCAGTATCTTTGTGTCATTTATATACTTTATTTATTATCATGTTTTTATATAGTACATATATATCAGATTATGTAGCACGTTACAGAGAATATTTTACATTCACATCAGTCGCTTCCCCATTGGAGCTACATTCTAAGTTCCCTAACATAAACTGACTATGGTTAATTTATTCAGCAGCCAATTAACCTACCAGCATGTTTTTGGAGTGTGGGAGGAAACTGGAGCACCTGGAGGAAACCCACACAGACACAGGGAGAACATACACACTCTACACAGATAAGGCCTAGTCTGGGATTCAAACGCATGACCTCAGCGCTGTGAGACACAAGTGCTACTCACTGTCACTGTGTGATAAACAAACGTAAAGTTCTTTCCCTGCATGCAAAGAATACAATTCATATGACCCCCTCCAGAAATTCAACATGGTTTTGCTCAGGTGTAACTTTCCACCTGTTGTCCTCTTATTTCTTCTTATTTTCAAATAATCTGGTTTATTACTTTTATGTCTCTAGGAGTGGGTATGGCTTTCCAAAATTAGGATTATACACACAGATGTTTTGAAAATTTTGTAAGTCTGTATCTGAATAATATCATTATATTAAGGTTTAACGTTAATTTACATGATGTTGCTCTTTAAAATTCATGCTTTTTCCAACGCTATGCTTTATTCTCTGGGTAGATGGAAGCTTTCAAAAAGCCACAAGAACCTTTGCAAGTACCAATATTAAAAATGTTATTTAAATTTTAATATTAAGTTTCATGAAATTCATCTTTTCGAATGGGGTTATACATTCATATAATCAACCTAATTGTTTTTAATTATGTTTAATATGAAATTATGAATGGATAAATGAACAAGCGAATTAATGAATGATTGAATGGCTTCATCATTCAATAACTGATTAAAATAATGAATGACTATATTAACGTAATAAAGCAACTTACAAACAATTCTGTAGCTCTTGATAGAACTATTTATTATGCAAATTTGTCATTTCCTTTGTTAAATGGAACCTGAACGTGGCTCCATTTTTGGTTGTTATGGAAAAAATTGTCTAAATTTGATCCATAAATTGTTTCATTAATCTCAATTGACATCTGCAGACCAAAATAAAATTTGTAATGATTTCTCTCCAAAAATAGCAATATGCTTATTGATTTAGTATTAGTGCTCCCATAAAACTCACCTATTCAGATAACCACTATCAAATTCCATACTACATAATTAACATAAACTTACACACTTTCTCAATACTAAAATTACCCTCAGTCCTGGTAGTAACACTGCTGTGTGACTGATCATACAGAGCACTGAGCACTGTTACCATACACCCTGTCTCTCTCCTTAGTAATATACCCTCAGTCCTGGTAGTAACACTGCTGTGTGACTGAATTACATACCCTCCAACATGACCCATTCCATTAGGTACAAAATACTCTGCTTCTCATTTTCCAACAGTCAGTTACTATGGTAACCTTCTTTGTTGAAGAGACAAATAGTTTTTTAAATATCAGTTAAGTCATTTCACCAGGTGAGTGACAGTTGGAAGCTCAGGTGTGGATTATACTGTACCTAATGGAATGGGTCATGTTGGAGGATCTGGGATCATACATAGAGCTGTGTGACTGATCATACTGAGCACTGTTACCATCAGGGCCTCCATCATGGAGGGACAGCCGGGGATATTGTCCTGGGACTGAAGCTGATGGGGGCCCGCCGAGTAGTGAGCCAATGTGCAGGGAAGAATTTCCTTACGCACTAGTCCACTGTTAAAGCAGGTCTACAGCGCCCTGCACCTATGTGATCTCACCAATGACATCACATAGGGGACAGGGACCCGCGGCTGTGTCTTGGAACACACATTTTCTGATAGCGGCCCTAGTTACCATGCAACATTGCTCGTCTATTGTGTAATATATATCTATAGCACTTCCCCTAATGTATCAATCCCAAATGTCCTATAGAGTGTAAGCTTGCGATCGGGGCCCTCTTACCCATCTATTCTCTCTCTACTACCCAGTTTGTTATAATGGCTATGCAGTGTATAGCAAGGGTTAATTTGTCAGTATGTCACAAATTCTCCAAAACTGCACTGATCCTATAATCTCATGGCTTCGTCTATGACATTCCATTACTGATCTGTATTTTACAGATCCAGAGTTCTGTAATGGAACGATTTTTGTTGATGGGAGAGGAAGCGTACATCAGGTATGTGTTGTGGATCCATCGTACTGCCATAGATCCACCGCACTGGAACGGACAGGTGAGTATTATAGGGGAGTCTATGGGGAGTAGTAGTCTATGGGGAGTCTTAGGGTTGGGCTGCAGGGAGGGGAGTCTTAGGGTCAGGCTGCAGGGAGGGGAGTCTTAGGGTTAGGCTGAGGGGAAGGGAGTCTTAGGATCAGGCTGCAGGGAGGGGAATCTTAGGGTCAGGCTGCTGGGGAGGGGAATCTTACGCTTACGGTAATGGAGGGAGAGGGTCAGGGTTAGGGTAATAGAAGGGAAGGATTAGGATGAGAATTAGGATAAGGGTTGGGGTAGGATAAATACTCACGTCTAGCCACTCCAGATTTGTCTTCGGGATATTCAATTACCTGACCTCAGCGAGACAAAAGCAATCGATACCAGAGCCGTGGCCTGCATAACTTTGGACCTGATCCAGATTTCAGACAAACGATTTCCGTGCCAATGGATGGAAAAATGTCAGTTTTTGCAATTTATGTCTTTAAGCGCTACCATCGGAAATGAAATCTGCTCCATCCAGACTTTGACTTTTACGTTGCCAACAGCTCAGGGAGGGAAGGTTTCAAGTGGGTTGTGTTTATTATTCTAATTTACAGTATAGACAGGGTTTTGTAGAACCGACCAATCCAGACTTACAATGAGTCATCATTTTAATGTGAACAGATCAGAAGTTTTTAGGGAGGGTCCGTCTATTATATGTTCCTGCAAATGAAAGGGGCGGTGCTTGAACATAGCGGGGAACCTATCAGATCTTAGTATGCGATCTTTAAAAACTAAAATTTCCTCTTCATTATTTTAATTAACTCCCATATATATTTAAGAGAAAAAGCATAATCATACAAAACCATAATAAAATAATCAGACAAAAAAGTACAAATAATTATTTTATTCTTTTCTTGGTGAAAAATATGAACTATTATAAAGCTTCACATTTTGGCCAGTATCAGTTTAACAATAACAAAACAAAAACACATTTGCAAAAGAAATAGAGAACCGAATGATTTATCAGATACATAAAATATAAAATATGTAAAAATTTTAAACATTGGCATACAAATAAAAAACATAATTAATACAATAATATAAAAATACAGCATAACCACCGTGCTTTTATTTTAAGCACACGTGGCATTTATAATTGATGGCCAAAGAGCCATCACTAAAAGAAACAAAAAAATAAAATAGTCACTTTCAAAAACAAAGTTTATAAATAAGGTTGAAATGTATTGCTAGAGCCACTTGGCCAACTTACTAGGAACTTTTCCAGAGGAAAAAAAAATGAGAAAAGATCCTTTTAGTGAATGAGGCCCAGAAATCTTTTTTTTTTTTTTTTTTTTTTAAACTTTATTCCATCATGACCACCCAAACATAAGCATTGACCAGTGAGGTATATAGAACGTAACACCGTCAAGCATATGCACAATAGTGAAAAAGTGCACAAACATTGAAAAGGCCTGGCTTAAAAGTTGTGTTCATTTTCTCAAAAGTGTTCAACTCTTTTTTTTTGGGATTTGGATGCATGAAAATGAAACACAAATAGTGTTTGTTCAGGTCCCAGCAGCAGTGTTGTACTTCCCTTAAAGACATGAATTCATGTCCGTAAAACTTCTAGAAGACAAAAAAAAGTCTATTAAGGCTTTTTTTTTTTTTTTAAACAAAATAATAATAATAATTAAAAAAATCTTTTGCACAATTGGTAGGCAATTGAGTATCATCATACATCAAGTACCAAGTCGTATTGCTGTTCCTTCTTCCGTCTCCCACATTTTGTAATCAGAGCCACATACAAAGTCAACAGCATTACCCAGTAACAGGCATAGAGTATTGCACCGATGATAAGAACTGTCTGTTCAGATTCTGCAAATGGCTTTTTTGTTTCCTTCCATATGGTGAAAAAAACACCACCCAAGAGGATTGTAAACCAAACGGTTATAGGAATCAATCCTATAAAATTGACAACGATAGTTTTTCTTCCCGATGTGCCCCACCCTGCCTTGTTGATGGTTGCGATTGCAAACATCTTTGCTGGTAGTAAACTGGACATGTACAGCACCGAGTAGAGAGACATGAAAACCATGACGATATTCCCCCGGAGAACGCTGGCAAAAGAAGACTTGATGAGGCCGACAAACTGTACGGTTAACAAGAACAGTAGAATGTTCCATATCCGACCTCGGTAGAACAATTGGATGACAGTTGCGATTAAGAAGAAAGGGAAGAATCCGGTGATCACGGCTTCGTAGGTCATCCACAGGTGATGTTTGTGGAACCACATTGCGTTGTAGAGCCATTCTCGAAAGTAGGACTTGCTCCAACGGGTCTGCTGGTTGAGCCACCGTAAATACTCAATAGGTGTTTCCGTAAGGCATTTGGATCGAGCTGTGTATTTGGTTGCATAGCCAAGACTTAAGACACGATTAGTGAGATGCCTATCATCTCCAAAACTGCACTGGGAACCCATGAATTCTTGGTTGTACCAATCTTCTAAGAATTCGTGTAGCAGTGAGTTTCTGTACATTCCCAGGGGTCCACTAATGCACTGAACGCATCCGAAGTAGGATTGACACGCTCTCTCGATATTGAAGGCCATCCAGTATCTAACGCTACTTAGAAAAGAGATCCATGATTCATACTTGTTTAAAATCTGCGTAAAGAGAAAGAAAGAGTAGACATTAATTATTGAGCCCATATATGCAATCGATCAATACATTTCAATGACAATACTGACAAATAAAAATGTGCCTGTTGAGTTTCATAGGTTATGGTGGCAATGTATGGCAAAGTTGCCCTTGAGTACAACACAGAACTTCTCTTTATATGCAACTGTATTCAATACACATAGCAGAGAACATCTATGCCGCCTCCAAGAGCTGGAAAAAAATACACTTGTTGATGATATAAAAATTTTTGACAAAACCCAACAAAAAACAATTTCTTATTAATGAAATCTTCCAAAATGCCAAAGGCTGCTTATATTGCAATCAGTGATATATAGCTATATAGAAAATGTAGCAAATGGATGTAAATTAGCATCTGGCATTTTCTTGTAACTCAACAACATAATTATACAATGATAACGATGTGTATAAAATATACTAAAGTAGTATAAAGCAGCAAATTACTACAAGAAAAGACTGTAATATAGAAATAATTACTCTTGGTTAAGATCAACATGAGACAACCAAATT
>WWET01005563.1:27834-49579 GCA_011038615.1 Limnodynastes dumerilii | reverse complement strand
ATATATATAAAGGGTCAATCTTAAGTCTCTTTTCATTGGTGCTTCAGTGGATCAAGGGGGAAAAACATTGGTGGTTCAGGGAGTTTACAAACGAAATGCATGAAGGAATCAGCATGATTCCTTATGTGACTCACCCCTCTTCTACACCAATCACAGACGGAGGGGGGCGGAGTTTGCCACACTATCACAGGGAGTGAATGAAAACTCCCTGCAGACAGCTCTTAACGCCAGGTTTACACAAGGAGCGGAGAGACAAACTCCGCTTCCCGGCTGTATAAAAATGACAAAGGGCCGGCCCGCCTTATGAAGAATGGGCCGGCGATGCACAGTGAAAGCTACATGCATCGTCATGGAAACTATTGTTTCCACTGATGATGCATGATTTATAAATAGTAAAAACTTTATTTTTAAGTGATAGTGGCAGTTTTCTCTTAAAAACTGTTACTATCACTTAAAAATGAAGTCTATAAATATAAGTATTTCTCTCCATTGGACATCTTTTACATTCATTGTGTAAGCACAAGATCTTGTTCTGCAGGGCATCTCTTCCTGCCAGCTCTCTGTGTTATCATAAATTAGCATTTTGACAAGTCTCATGTCATCTAAGTGACTACAGCGGTGTATTACTATCAAAGGGACAGATGTAGCCGAAACCAGCAAGGAGCTTAAGTAACGTCATGCAGCTCTGTCTCTCTGCATTACAGTCAGACGTCTCTATAGGCAATAACTGGCTACAAAATGTCTTTGTAGTATTGAGACTCATAATCAATCGATCAGATACTGATATCACGCTGTCATTATCGCATGACAGATCCATGTGACCTTAAGCTTGTTCATACCATCTCTTATTTTCTTTGCGATCCAATAAGATAAAAGGAACCTATGTTACCTTGCCCTGTTTAGTGGGTACATTAAGGAGTTTAAACTATGAGGTAATAAAGATGATACATTTTAAAGCTGAAAGGATAGGAGATAGGAAAGTCCAACACCACTGACAAATACACCTGCGGAGGGGTCTTCTGGGGTGGATCGGAACTACAAGGTGCAGCATTCCTACAGTTTGAAGTTATAGAACACCAAGAAACTCTCAGGGCCAGATTTACTAAGCTGCGGGTTTGGAAAAGTGGAGATGTTGCCCATAACAACCAATCAGATTCCAGCTGACATTCTCTAGTATGTAGTAGGAAAGTGAGAGCTGGAATCTGATTGGTTGCTATGGGCAACATCTCCACTTTTCCAAACATCGCAGTTTAGTAAATCTGGCCCTCAGAAAGTCCAAGATTGCATTCAATTTCATATGAAACAAAGACTAAGCTGAACTTGAAATGCCATAGTTCAGGTTCTCTTCGTATCAATTCTACAATATTTGCTTTTGTATCACAGCTGAAATATTTAACTCATATTAGAGTATTAAGCTGGTCAAATATACAAAGATAATCTGACAAATCAGACGGTGCAGACTAATCATCTTTTAGTGTTTGAGTATGAAAGATAATGTGTTACAGATGTATTGATCTGATGATTTCATCTTTAAGCATGTTTAATCTGTCAGGTCACTTTTACGCAGTGCTACAAAAATCTTTAAAATCTTAGGGCCAGATTTACTAAGCTGTGGGTTTGGAAAATTGGAGATATTACCCATAGCAACCAACCAGATTCTAGCTGACATTCTCCAGTATGTAATAGGAAAGTCAGAGTTAGAATCTGATTGGTTGCTATGAGTAACATCTCCACTTTTCCAAACCAGCAGCCATTAGTAAATTTGGCCCTTAAAGTTATATCTGTTCGTGTGTGGAGTGCCTTCAAGATTGTTTGAATTTCTCAGATCATCTGTTGATATGTTGAGTACTACAGAGTATGACCAGCAGGGGGCTTCCTAGAGTTTGTGTATTAAAACCCTACAGAACACAGAACAATAGTATAGCAAAAAACAGGTTCTATAATGACCATATAATATAATTATTATTTTTTTTTTTTTTAAATGATCATGACAAAAGTTTTTATTTACCTGAACATCTCCTCCAACACCTCCCACCATCATATCTTCCTCCAAAACTTTAACCATCTCTACAGATGACGCTGGATCGAGCACTGTGTCCGAATCACATACCTAAAAAACGAACACAGGTGGATATTATACAAACAACTCTTCAGTAAAAGAAACAAGCACATGGTAAAAGTTGGTTGACAGTGGACTCTGAAGGTGTGCAGTGATTGTGGCCCCTGATTGGTCAGCAGTGACCAATGAAATGCCTCGTAGACTAAACATTCTAGTTATCCAAGTAGATAGTGAAGGGTCTATCTCTATGGTTTGTATGGTGGAAATGCACAGGTAATAGGGTCTTCAAGCGGAATAATTCAGTAAATGACTATATAATAATTTATTAACATTTTTATATACCAGTAGCATATTACTTAGTTCATTTTTTAAACCGGTATGGTCGTAAAAAGTATAGGAGCAATCTTGGGTAAATAAGTTACACAAAGCTGGAAATTCACATGTGAATCCTTTGGAAGGAGCATAAACAGCTAATCAAGCAAATGAACTGTGACAAGAGCCTGCTCAAACTATCTGCTAGTCTTGTATTCATTGCTGTTCATCTCTCCCATGTGTCAATGGCAGAACACAGTCCTGATTTGTTGAGTGGAATAGAGGCACGCGTCCAAGCGTCCATACCGCCAGCAGACACTTGGAGGCTGCAGGTGCTCGGCATTGTGGGAAAATCTCTACATTGCACCGTATGTACAAGACTTTAGAATTGGCCTCTGTGCCTTGTTTCGCTGATTGGATACAACTGCTTACAGCAACAGACTCTTATTATCAGTTTCATTGCCCAGTAAATAGAATATTTGCAGCTGTTCAGTACATGAGCCCAAACTAATAACAACAAACAAATGATCCCTATCAGGGACTTGCAAATGACAAGAAGAAATTAACCAAAAGTGAAGGTTGGCGTGTTAACCCCAGCAACCAATCAGATTGTAGATAAATTAAAGCTAGAATGGGAATTGGCTGCTTTGAGCATCAGCTCCTCTATTGCATGTTCGAATCACTAGGAACAGATTAAAAAAAACTATGGCCTGGATTCATATCCCTCCACGACAGCTGAATTGCGCACGACAGATGCATAAATCGGCTGTCTGACTAGCAAAGCGCATGTTCTGCAACGGATTCTCTCCGCCTAAACTCCGTAAGGTGGGCGGGGGAGGGGGAGGGGGATTTAAATATTACAGTCAGGGTAGGATTAAGGGGTTACGTGCAAATTAGCGATTGTACGGACCACTGATCCACGCGTGTACCTTAAGGCTGCCTTATGACAGTGTAAGTCACTTAAGAAATATGCCCTTTGACACCAGATATTACACCTGGTTAAATTACAACTACCCAGTGCAACCTTGCTTAGTCATCACCAGGTACCACAAGATAATTATCCAAGTACCAGCAGTGATACTAATATGAGCCTCTGCTCAATCACATTTATGATGTTTTGGGGATTTTATTGTTATTTTTGGGTTGCTTAATAAATCTTACGGCTTTGCCTGTGTCTATTCCTAAACTAAACAATGAACCTTTTTCTACCAACGGCAACACCAGCTAATAAATGATAAATGTCTAGGCTGTTAATGGGCAAACTCAAAGGGCCAGATTTACTAAGCTTCGGGTTTGGAAAAGTGGAGATGTTGCCCATAGCAACCAATCAGATTCTAGCTCTCACTTTCCTGTTACATACTAGAGAATGTCAGCTAGCATCTGATTGGTTGCTATGGGGAACATTTTCACTTTTCCAAACTCGCATCTTAGCAAATCTGGCTCTTAGTTTCCACATATTTCTTCTTGCATCACTATGTTTAATATTTGCATGAAACAAAATTAAGAGAAGTAACATAAAACAAGGATAACAGAAAACCTCCTTTCACTGAATAAAAAAACTAGTTTTCCTGGAAAAATTCCACTAGACTGTTCAGGGATTAGAAAATTCACATATTTAACGTCAGACTCTGACAATGTTCGCCAGATGTATTTTTTGGGTTGGGGTGAGGAGACCCTGCCTAGAGAAATTCTCGGGGTATAAGACGACCCTTCTGACTCATAATTAGGAGTGAGGGAAATTGTTTGGGGAGGTGATAAATGCAGAGGGGGATCATGAAAGCCATGAAATATTGTTTGTTTCACCTTGCCAACCGTGTGTGTTTTCCCTAACAAATCTACCGTGCCCCTAAATTATGACTGCACACACTCTAGCTCCTAGCCCTTCGGGATTACATTGGCTTGACCTCAGCTAACATTAAAGGAGGCTGCCTATCTTCAGGTGCTAAGCAGCACAAGTTAAAAGAAAAATGTGTATTCCATATGCACCGGCAATCATCACATGTGTTCCTTCTTCCCTGCTTTATGGAATAAAAAGACAGCTTTGTTGCAAATGCTGGGAAAAAAGTGAGTTGTTTTTTTTTTTTTTGGGAGGGGTCCCTTGCTTTTTACATGAACTGTTAAAAAGTTCCGGGGACAATTTAGAAGTCAGACTGACTATTTTTTTTATTAAAGTAGGTGCAGTTTACTTCTATGTCATAAAAATATAAATAAATGATTTATCATATTTGATAATACATATGAATATTTTAGCTTCTGTAAGTTAACAGTTAGGTTTATTAACGATTTTATGGTCATTAGCGGTAATGGGTCAGATCCAGAATGACGTGTTCGAAATGCGTTAGTTCTCTGCGTGCTTTCTGCATGCGGTTAGGCATCAAAATGCGCTACAAACGATTCTAGAAAACGCATGGTGAGCCTCTCGGGCTGTGGGGCGTAATGACTTGCCATGCGTATAGTGTGTGCACGTGGTAGATGGGCGGAGCTTTTAAATCGTACAGCAAGGACTTACATACTCACTTGTTGAGCCCCTAACCTTAAGAGTGCCATAGGGCTACCTTAACTAACCATGCATAGTTTCCTTCTTTAGAAGGAAACTACGTGCAGAGAATGCTTCTACCCGCCTCCAACCCCGCCCCCGGCTAAATCCCTCCCACTTCTAACTAATCACTCCCTGAGGCGGAATTAGCACGTCTTTTTACTCTAAAACTACTCCGTATTTGGCACTTTGTAAAATATAAACTTGGGAACTTACAAAGGGTATCTTGGACAGGGCAATAGACCACAGGAGATCACTAGGGGTTTGCAAATGACACCTTTCTTAATCTTTTCACTTTGAAAAGACTAAAGGGGTATTGAGCATAGAAAGATTACTTGTCCCCGCGTAGAACAGGTTTATTTGCTAACACTTTATTTGTATTTATTTGGATTTTCTGTTAGGTAAGGCCAGGGCCGTAACTAGTGGTGGGTGATAGGGGGGCGGTCACACAGGGCGCAAAGGTGAAGTGGGGTGGAAGGAAGTGCATTTTTAAGGTTAAACTGGTTACTAAATCAGGGTCGGGGGCACTGTTTTTTCTATTACACACTTAAATTTTTAGCTACGGCTCTGGATAAAGTTGATGGGAGTTTACCTAATGAGGCAAACTGCGCAGCATAATGATTATCTGTACAATCGCAGATCCATGCAGTAAACTTAAGGTGAGGATAAGTGACAGAGGAGTTCATCTCCCTCTTCTGTGAGGAATAACAGTACTCCGGGTGTTGCTCCCCGCTAAGAACGGCCATATTTTGATATCGATTGCTTATGCCTCAATGAGGCATAAGCAATCGATCCCTGGAGCACCGAACACGGTGCTCCAAAAAGTAAGGCTAAAAACTCACCCCAACCCTTCCCCTAATTCTAACCCTAACCCTCCCTTCCCTGCAGCCTGACCCTAACCCTCCCTTTCCCGCAGCCTAACCCTAACCCTCCCCTCTCTCTTGGCTGACCCTAACCCTCCCTTCCCTGCAGCCTGACCCTAATACTCCCTTCTCTATAGACTAACCCTAAGACCCCTCTCCATGCAGCCTGACCCTAACCCTCCACTTCTATAGCCCTAACCCTAACTCCCCCTAACACTAAAAGTCCCCGGAGAGATTACTCACCTCTGCGGTGCCGGTGTGTGTGCCAAAAAATTCTAAAAGGCTGCTTATTCGAAATAAAGACAGCCAAAAAAGGAACTTTTGGCTGTCTCTATTTCTAAAAGCAGCAAATCGTAGCGGGGACCGCGACCGCAGTACTCCGCGTGTACAGAAAGCTACTGGGGGTCTGAATACGGTTCCTGGGAAGGGATGCACACTGGCGGGGACTAGTTGGAGGTGTACATTTGTGCCTTGATCCCAAATCCAGCCCCGATTAGAGGAGTTCTTGCCCCTTAAGTTCATTAATGCACAAAGGACCTGCTCTGTTTGCAATCAGAGTGTAAAAACATTGTGCTGTCTGCTGAATTATTGTTTTAACCCGATCAGGTTACAAGTGGGCAGTTATGTGAGTGCCTTATTCCTGCACCCGGTGAATGAGTTTCATCTTGGATCTGTCATGCTCTCTAGGAACACATGTATTTGGGGTGGGGGGGGGTGGGAGTAAATCGGGGAGAAGGTGGCACTGGAGTTCTCAGGGATGACGTTATCCACTTTCAGTTTACAGTTTATTCAACCACTTTCTACAAGGCAGAAACCAGCTTTCACGGAGCACGCAGCGTTTTAAGTAGCGTGAATGGCTCTCTGTGTCAGGCCAGGCCTGGCTTATCCTGTAACACGCTCCACACGCCGTACAAAGAGCCTTTTATTCAGGACATGTTTTTCCTGGCAAGCATGCAGTGACTTATTACCTACCTGCACATAATCCACGCTTCTGCCCAGTGCTTTGAAGGCCGTATACATCACTTCACGTTTTCCTCCCCACTTTTGCATGATGCACACGTATTTGTTGGAGAGAACCAGCTGAGTGACGTGCTGTATGCTCTCTTTGTGCGACTCCTCCGTTTCCCCGGGACCCTTTTCGTGGAAGTTGTTTTTCCAGATGTAAGTGGCACTTTTGTCATTTCCCATAATGTCGCTGAACATCTCCATCATGTAGACGTCATCGTCGGAGTTACCGTCGATGACCATGATGACCTTCATCCCGGGGTAGGTCAAGCGCTTGACGGACAGTAAACATTTTCTTAAGTAGTCAGGGTCTTCTTGGTAGGCAGCAATACACAGGGCCACCGACTTGTTCAGTTTAATCGGCGTTTCAAGAGAGCGTTTCATTTTCCTGTGTTCCAAGTAAGCGAAGAGGCTTTGGATGAGGAGGTGGAGTGCCAAAATGGCACCGTAGAGTCCAAAAGAGAAGTAGTAGTTGTCTGTCTGGATGAACTGATACCCTACGATATAAGCAGCAGTAATTCCAAGTAATAGGGACACTCCGAAGAGGGTAGTTCCAATTATCCTTAGAATGGTTAAAAATCGTTCACAATGCATCTGAAACAACAAAACAGAAGACTTGTTAGTCGCTTATCTCCAAAGATACTACTTTAAAAATACACCTGTTATGAGAAATCAGCAACATATATGATAGAATATAACATTGAGCACATTGAAGGAATATAACATGTCACCATCAATCCATGACCCTATAAAAACACCAGAGTTGAACACCTAGGGCCAGATTTACTAAGCTGCAGGATAAGAGAAGTGGAGATGTTGCCCATAGCAACCAGATTCCAGCTCTCACTTTCATATTACATACTAGAAAATGTCAGCTAGAATCTAATTAATTGCTATGGGCAACATCTCCACTTTTCCAAACCCGCAGCTTAGTAAATCTGGCCCCAGACATGTAAACTCTGTAGTTGAGTGATGGGCTCTCCAGAGACCTCATCATTGGATCTCTGACCTTGAAGAACACCGCACATTGAGCCTGCTGCAGACCTATGAGCACTCAACGTACTTTTAACTGCGTTATATTCTGGATGGGAAATAGTTGTCGTTATGGCTATAGCAATTTCAGCAGTGATATAGCCAATGGCTTATTGTTGGATGTATTATTTTAGACAGGAATTGAGTTTGACAACATGACATTTACTCTCAATGGTTGGAGTAAAGATAGAAACATAGAAAGTGACGGCAGATAAGAGCCACACGGCCCATCCAGTCTGCCCATTTGTTTATTTAAAACTATACTGACCCTAGACCCTATTTACCCTCAATTTAGTTTGAGATTTAGGATATCCTTATATTTATCCCAAGCATGTTTACACTGTTCCCTCAGATGGGAGAATATTCCACTTATCTATCACCCTTTCAGTGAAGTCATTTATCTGCACATTTCCTCTGAATCTACCACCCTCCAGTTTATATTCATGCCCTCGTGTTCTATTACACCTCTTCCTCTGAAAAATCCCCTCTCCTTATCCATGCCCTCGTGTTCTATTACCGCCTGTTCTTTTGAAAAATGCCCCCTCCTCTAGCTGGTCACAACCCTTGATATATGTGAAAGCTGCTATCATGTCCCCCCTCTCCCTTCTCTGCCCCAAGCTATACATGTTTAGTTCCTCTAGTCTTTCTTGGTATGTTATGTGACACAGGCCATGAACCATTTTAGTTGCTCTTCTTTGCACGGTCTCTAATGTATTTATGTCTTTCTGGAGATATGGCCTCCAGAACTGAACACAGTATTCTAGGTGAGGTCGTAATGCTATACAGTATGGGCTGGTTTTTGATCAGTGGTCCATACGAGCGTTGGTTGGCATGAGAAACATAAGGTAGGATTATGGCAGCGTAACTGCTGCAAACTGTTCTCATGAGAGGTGGAGTGACAGCGGAGTTCACTTTCCTCTAACGAGCGCACTATCAGACCTCTGGATGTACGGAACGCGAACGGAGGTCTGGATGCGGTCCAGGGTTAGTATTAGGGGTGAGCTTAGCGTTAGGGTCAGGATTATTGTCATGTCAAACCATTGCAATATTCGATTAGATGGCTGTCTCACAGTAACCACTCTGTGAACAATACCGGCATATATACTATTGCAAATGACATTGTCGGAACTGCAAACCACACCGTTTAGGACATACGTTACCTTACGATCGACTTGAATCTGCGCAACTCTGGCGTAAGTACATACATATACATAACCAATGCTGGGTGGCCTTTAAAAAAGGGTGGTTGACATTGAGGGCCAGATTTACTAAGCTGCAGGTTTGGAAAAGTGGAGATGTTGGTCATAGCAACCAATCAGATTCTAGCGCTCACTTTCCCATTACATACTAGTGAATGTCAGCTAGCATCTGATTGGTTGCTATGGGCAACATCTCGACTATTCCAAAACCCGCAGCTTAGTAAATCTGGCCCCAAAACTCAGCAATGAATTATAGCAAGGTGATTGAAAAGACACCTATCTGTAATAACATGTCTACAGGTATATAAACACAGCTGTAAGCAGGACCAAGAGCGACAAATGTGGCCCCAGGACCTTCGGCTGTCCGCTATTGCTGTAACTAAACCTCGATACTCTTAAAACACACAAGGAATAAATAGTTTGCAACGTGACTGTGACTCTGAACATGTTCTACCCATTAGTAAACCAGCGCTTTTATGTTTCTTAAAAATGGGTGTAACCTCTTTATTAAGAGGTTCAAGAGGCACCGGTCCAAAGGCACAGATCCCATAAGTAACTTTTTCCACCCCTCTTGAGAACCCCAGGACTATCGGATTAAAAGCTTAGGTGGTAGCTTGTTTTTTTTATTCAAGGAAAAAAAAAGGTTAAGGTCCTGGGAACGGTATGATAAGACGGCCGCTGGCCCCTCTGTTCTTTGTGATTTATCAGCCAGCTGAGCATGCTCTGATTACCCTCCTCACACATCATCTGTTGGCTTCATCTGGGTTTTTGGAACACCACCCTCTTACATCATGCAATCTGTGATCGTTGCCTTTTCCTGTGCAGCCTTAGCCAGCCCAAACAGCCTGACTCGAAAGAATTACAAAGTGCATTGTAGGATTAGTCCTGACTTCAGACACATTTCCCAGTTACAAGCAACAGCTGAAGTCATTTTGCAGCAGGGGAATGAGACATTTAGGCACATTTCAGTTCCAGTCACGTGGCTTAAAATGTGGATTTTTTTTTTCTCCCCTCTCTCTCTTACATCTGACGCCACTGTTTTTCTTGTAGTAAAAGTTCTTTAAAGTATATTTCAAAAAAATCTCAAATTTAAGGGGTTATAGGTAGTAGTTTTTTGGGAGGATTAAGGTTAGATTGCGAGCCAGAGATCGTTAGGTAGGACCGCTGCCAGATTTTTGGGGGTTGGGGTGCTGCGGAACGGCCTTACCAAGTAAGTATTTCCCTGAGCAATGGACGCCAGTGTACAGCTCAAAGCAGCAAGTATCGGTGGCAGGATACAGCCAATTAGAGCTGTAACTACAAACTTTAGCGCCAGGGGCAAAAAGGAAATCTTAAATATTAACTTACTGATAGTCCCCTTAAGCTTTGAGCCCTTGGTGGCCGCCCCTATCGCACACCCCTAGTTACGGCCCTCCAGACGATATCTGATTCTGTACAGCCATGGTAAGTATCTTAGAGCCCCATCAGCTTCTGGAGCCGGCTGTCCCCTCTCCCTGGTGGTGGCCTTGTGATTAGAGTTAAGTAAGATCAAGAACACTTACCTGTCGCTGACGGACTCTTTGATAAGAGCAACGCTGTCTTTAGCGACTGTCAGTGCCACAAAGTGATCTGCTGAACGACAGATCATCGAAGCAGCAAACTACACCCGGCTGTAGAATGGGCAGCCATTATGATGCCCCTACAGGTAGAAACTTTAATATGTGCACAATATATCTGTCCTGCGAGCCCTTCTCCAGAGATGGAGATCTTCAGGATTACTCACTTCTCTGCACGTTTAATGACCGTTTGCGCAAGCGCAGCAAAGAGACAGCCCCAAAGTCCTGACAGCGCTGTGTAAGGAGCCGAGGAATTTTCCTCAATTAAGTTCTTGTCCACTTGATGCATCTCACAACACCCCCCTATTGGATGCTGGGACAGGGGGGCGGGGCTGGATAATCTAAGCCCACTGCAGGAGAAATCAGTGATGTTACCAGCGCTGGGACTTCACTGTATGGCAGGAAGGGGAAAGACAGCTAGAATTCAAAGAAAACAGCAATTTTTTTCAGATTTTTGCTCTTTTTCTAATTAAGTCCCAATATCTAGATAAATACATTCAGTAAACCCAGTTACACTCTCCGCAACGATACTTTCAATTTCGAAAAAGGGACATTCAAAAGTTCCTTTTCGAATGTCCCATTTTCATATACTTACCGCTTTATACTTTTTTTTTAAAATGAATGGGTGAGTATGACGCCCTTCCAACGCATCTCTGGTGCTGCTATCGCCGGACCTGGAACAGGTGAGTAAATGATCTCTGGTGGATTAGGGTCAGGCTCGCCATTTCGGAGCACGGAGCTTTTGGTGCACCGTGGATCGATTCCTATGCCTCTTCTATATGCAATCGAAATCCCAGCCAGTTCACAACTGGCTGGGAGGAATCAGTATTTTCGACAATAGGACTTTCTATGCGGGGTCCCACACCCAGTAAACCAGTACCTGTGCCCTGGTAGAGGGTGCAGCGAACAAACTCAGAGCTGATGATTAAGAGAAGCCATGGACGGTAAGCAACCTTCCGCACTCCAGGTGTTGCGAAACTACAACGCCCAGCATGCTCTACTAACATAGATACAGCTGATACCTGAAAACGGATGCTGGGAATTGTAGTTTTGTAACACCTGGATTACCACAGGTAGCCCATGCCTGATCTAGACCTTTCAACATGAACCGTTTCATTAGGTACAAGCTGCTCCGCTCCTCAGCTTCCAACTGTCAGTTACTATGGTAACCACCTTTGTTGAAGAGAAAAATGATTTTCAAATAACAGTTAATGCATCAAAACCAGGTGAGTGACAGTTGGAAGCTCAGGAGCGGAGTATTGTGTACCTAATGGAATGGGTCATGTCTGAGCAAGACATGGAGGTGAGCTAGGTATGCAGAGGCACCGATCTGTAGCTGGTAGTTATTTTTATCAATGTTTTGCATTACACACTATCCAAGGGGAGTTGTAAGTGAGGAGACTGCATACACACCACTTGTTATATTGCAGAAAGTCAGGGTATTTAAAGAGCTTAGTGTGCAAATGGAATTCCGTGAATTTACCTCAAATAGCACATGTTCTTTCAATAACAAAAAAGTCTGTATTTCCAGAGACTATGACAAAATCACCTTTCAAGACCATACTGTAAACCCGGAGAAATAATCATTCAGCTGCAACAAGCACAACCCCTGTTTTGGAAAGTGCTTGATCAACATCAAAGTCGTGGCTCTAGTAAACATTGGTGGAGGGCTGTTGTTTATTGAATAGCTAAAAGAATCAGGAGTGTTGTTTGAAGGCTTTGGTGTGGCACTTGCTAAAATAACGCAATTAACCTGGGTGCTTGTGAATTTGATTATCACAAATGGTCTTTAGGCCTGCTCCATATCTGTGTGGATAAAAAGGAACGCTTAAATAAATAATAGGGAGTTACAGAGGGCATTTGTCTCCTCATTACCAAAATAAATGGCAGGATGTTTCATGCTGGGAGCTGTTTACATGAACAGCACTGAATTTTCAGTACTCTAGACATGTCATGGTGCCTCTATGATAATCCAAGACCTTTATAAGTATGGACCTGATTCAGAGGTTGAAAATAAGAGAGGAAAGTTACTCCTGGGCTAAACCATGGTGATTGCAGGGGAGACATATTTCATCTGCTGCAAACAGTATTAGAGATGAGAGGTGATGTTTCGTATCCCAAGTATAAATAACAGTGTGATAGTAACGCTGGTCACTATCTGTGTGCAGTAAGCAATTCAAAGATATATCCCTGCATGCAAAGAATACAATTAATATGACTCCCCCTGCAATCAACATGGTTTATCCCAAGAGTAATATTCCTCTCTTATTTTTAAGCTCCTTCTTAAGTCTGAATCAGGTCCTATGTCATGGTTGCCGACTTTCCCGGTAGCAATCTCCCGCAAATCCCGACACCCTAATAAACTCTGTTGTAATCCCTAGAGTTACTAGGGATGGACGGGACTTGATGATGTAATCAAGCCCCGCCCACCCCCTAGAACACTAGATATCACAATAGTGATTGACAGGGGTGGGGCATAATGACGCGATTTGCATAAATCATTAAGCCCTGCCCCTTGCAGGCATCAACGACTGAAACCTTAAAAAGTCGGCAACCCTGTCCTATGTAAGCAAATTATTGGTTCAGCCCACAAAATGGCCGCCTTCATTGGGCTTTTCTCTACATGATTTTTCTACTGCACTTGCTCACCTTCCGCAACCTATTTCAAACCCTTGCGTTAAGATGAACGCATTACAAAGGGTCAGAAATTGCTGCCGATGTATTAAGAATAAATAATGTTATTAAAAATGTAAAATATTGTTTTCAATTATTTTCTAAATTTACATTCCAACAGAGCTGCTCGCATTAATCATAATCCATTTTACACTGTCCTTCCATACTTATGCATATAGTATTTGGCCACGGAGCCGCATTGCGCTTAGCTGCCGGGTGCCTGGACGCTATGTGCCGTAATTGCTTGCAAATCAAAGGCACCATTGTGCGCAGGATTTGCGTGCGCCTCTGAATAAGCCCTACTGTGTGACGATTTTATATTTTATCAATGAAGTTGAAGAATCTTACCTAATATTACCTCACAAAAAGGCAATATAAGGTATAGACTTTTAAATTGTTTTCCAAACAGACTGTATTCTGCAATAACTACGACATCTTAAGCAATTATACTTTATTCCATTATCTTAAATAAATCTAATCTGTCACTTGAGGAAAAACATTCTATTTGGACCATATTAACCTGTCAATGGACGTTCCCCTAGACATTTTATAAACATCATAATATGTGCTACAGTTGAATCAATAGGCCCAATCTACTGTATAAACAATGTAAAAGGGTCACATGCAATTCATTTAATGACTGACTGAGATGGCTAATTTTGTTAAAACAACATTCTGTTGTCTGCATGGAGGCAGCCATTTTGTTACTCAGGGACGTCAGCAGTTTCTTAGTCAACGGATAGGCTGCACAGTCATTAATGCGAGTTCAGCCCACAAAATGGCTTCCCTCACTGTGTACAGATCAGGGCTGGCCAACCTGTGGCTCCCCAGGTGTTGTGAAACTACGAGTACCAGCATACTTCGACTTCATGGCCATAGCTGATCCCTGACAAAGCATGCTGGGAGTTGTAGTTTCACAACATCTAGAAAGCCATTGGTTGGCCAGACCATGCATAGATGAACTTAGACAGTTTAATATGTGGCAGCCAAGTAAGACAAAACTATCAATGAAATGCATAAACCCTGACTATATTTTACTTTTTTCTAAAAATGTTCTTTTTTTAATAAATGAAAGCTCCTCTCATTTTTAAACAATGTTATACTATGACTGCAGTGAAACAGTTTAGGTGATAATCCATTTACAGCGTAAGCACATAAGTGAATAGGAAGGGAAGGATTAATATAAAGAATGTAGACTTAAGTTGATTACCCACCAGAGTCTATGTTGCTGGATTCATGCATACAAGTGGTGGAAAATGATATCATGTCTGCAATGGGGGATGTCTTGGCTGCCAAGTATCATAGAGGCTAGGAATTAGGGAGACAATGCTATGACTGAAAATATATCATGGGAAAATATATTTACCTGTAGTTATTTACTCGTGAAACGTTCACAGACCTTGTATGGATGTTGGCTACATTGAAGGTGGTTTGCGAACGTCACCAGACTTCCGAAAGCTGCTTGCGGAGCTCTGGTGATTTTCTTGCGATGCCCATGCGTCCGGCGGGGAGGTACATTAAATTTGCATGACTCCCCGCAAGAGAGGCGAGGAGAGGCATTTAAAGGAACTGCAGTGGGCGGCGGTAGGCAGATCTATGCGGAGAAGTTGAGTGTCCACTAGACAGGGGAGACTTCTGTACAAACGGATTTCCAGACAGAGGTCACGATAGGCCCAATGTCCACCATTTGATGTCTTTATCAAATTCACAGATAAGAATGAAATAAGTACGCACGGCTTCACAAAAATACGCACCTAAGTGACAAGGCAACTCCCATCGTTCCCACGGATTTTAGCTGACGTGCGTATTTAACAAACCTTTCCCTTAATGCCCCATTTAAGTGCCCGCTCCCCGCCCACTCCTTTAAACTTCCTTCTTCTGGAGAACTGGCGCGCTCCTTCTATCGTATCTCACTAAGGGCAGAGTAAATTAGCTTGCTAAGTGGTACGTAGGTTGCATACATCACCTACTACGGCGGTCATTTCTTAAATCCTCGCACTTAAGAAGCCGGAGCTTCTTCCAACATGACCCATTCCATTAGGTACAAAATGCTCTGCTCCTCAGTTTGCAGCTGTCAGTTACTATGGTAACCACCTTTGTTGAAGAGACAAATAGTTTTTAAATATCAGTTAATTCATTTAAAACTAGGTGAGTGACAGTTGGAAGCTCAGAAGTGGATTAAATTGTACCTAATGGAATGTGGATTTAATTGTACCTAATGGAATGGGTCATGTTGGAGGGTCTGGACACTGATGCTTTGAGCTTTTGACACACTCTACAGCTGAGTCAGCATTCATAAAAGTTATATATTCTATGAGTCGACTAAGGGTTGTGTTGACCTTCTGCTGTGTGAGGATATTTTATGGACCAACATAGAGGAAAGTTATGGTCCAGATCTAGAGTAGAAGTCAGTAAGGCCCTGGGCTACATACATAATAGAGACTCACCCCCCTCACATTTCTAGAAATGTGTAAAGGAAAACTAGACTTTGTGACGACATCTGAGGGGCCCATATTAACTAGCTTATTGCTTCTCATCAGTTATAGGAGGAGTACCAGTTACCCACTATGGAATGAGGTCAAGAACCATTTTTGCAATGATTATGGGGTACACTTTCCATTTAGCCTAAGATATTTTAAGAATTATGCCCTTTGACACCAGGGGCCCGATTTACTAAGCTGCAGGTTTGGAAGAGTGGAGATGTTGCCCATAGCAACCAATCAGATTTTAGCTGACATTCTCTAGTATGTAATAGGAAAGTGAGAGCAAGAATCGGTTGCTATGGGCAACATCTTCACTTTTCCAAACCCCCAGCTTAGTAAATCTGGCCCCAGGTGTTACACTACCCCTTGCAACCTTGCTTAGTCACCAAGGGCCTGATCCAGAGCTACGCTGGGCCGCTGTCCGTAAGTACGGCCAGCGTAGCTCTGGTGCACTCCCCCTGTGTGAGCGTAGTTACACACAGTTACGCCGACTGAAGGCTACCCTAACTTCAGCCGCCGTAACTGGGTGTAACTACGCTTACACAGGAGCGTAACTGCCGAAACCCTGCCCTCACTACCTAATTTCCCTCCCCCTGCCTACCTTCCGTAACTACAATGTATTTACGGCACAGCCTACCCCTTCGTTCGTAACTACATCTGCCCGGCGTGCGCAGAACGGCGAAAATGCCATGCAGTAGCTGTGGATCTGCCCCCAAGTATCACAAGATATTTGTCCATGTACCAGCAGTGATACTACTACTATCCCTGGTCAGGAGCCTCTGCTCAATCACATTTATGATGTTTTGGGGACTTTATTGTTATTTTTGGGTTTCTCAATAAATCTTATGGTTTTGCCTCTGTCTGTTCCTAAACCCAACAATGAACCTTTTTTCCACCAACGGCAACACCAGCTAACAAATGATAAATGTCTAGGCTGCTAATGGGCAACTGACAGTTTTGAAATGATTTCTGCTAACGACAGCTGGCAGTGTGACCAGGGGGTGGGGGTGGAGACGTGTCCTCAGGTCAGTGAACTTCAGAAGACCATTATAAGGTCATTGATGAGGACACAAGGTAAACAAACTGGGCTTGAAAATAAACAAACAAACAAATAAACTGTGACGTTGTCAATGGTACAGGATCATCGGTAAATGTGTTCAGATCTCTGGCATCCTGGTCAAACAACATAGGGCCATATGCAGCCTCCCGGACGTATAACATATATGTCCGGTGTTTAGCGCTTTTTCCTACTGTGCATGCGACGTACATTTTTTCCGTTATCTACGTATCTTTTCCTTACGTCGATTGCGTAAATGCGGTCTGAAAGAATGTACGACGCATGCGCAGTAGGAAAAAAACGCTAAACACCGGACGTATATGTTCTCTGCATACGGCCCATCGAGTGGAATAAGCCCTGGCTACCTCTGCTGACAATCGTCAGGGACTAGTAAAAGTCTCTTGGTGGCAATGACCAGGGCGATGAAGGAGGTGGTGAGGACATGTGACAGACAGATGGTGACAGCGTCTTCAGCCATATGGTCTATCTCTCTCACAAGAACAAAGACAGATGTTTGTACTGTAATTTACTGTAACATAACAGCATGAAACAGCATAATAACACATGTAGTAACCAGTTACATTGTAAAATAATGTAATACACTGCGCAGGTTTAGCCAATGCATGTTACATATGACGGATAGAGAGTAAATAATAATAATAATAATAATAGGTGGAATGGGACTTATGCAAGTAATATCCGCACATGCTCGTGCCAGATGTTATGCATCGGATCTAGATCCGTATATTGGGGCGTTGCGCGAATTACGCATGAATAACTCCTGCATCGTGGGTGGGATGAGGCATGCAGAATTGCTGCATGGGGCGGCGTTTACGAGTTCTGCGCGGATCTGTGAACGGACGAACACAGATCCATATGGTAAACTTAAGGTTGTCCTATGGACACGAAAGTGCGCAGTGCATAGTTACAGAGCTCCTCATGTATTTATCTTGTGTCGGTCTGGATAAGGCATAATAATAATTAATAATAATAAATAATAATAATTAATAATTAATAATAATAATAATAATAATAATAATAATAATAATAATAAAAATAATAATAATAAAAATAATAATAATAAAATAATAATAAAATAATAATACTAATAAAATAATAATAAATAATAATAATAATTAATAATAATAATTATTAATAATAATAATAATAATGGACCAAATTCACACTTGTGTGTGATCTGTGGGTGCGGATATGCATGTATCCACAGCTACTTCGCTGATCCCCTCCCCCGCCCCATTTTTAGATGCTCTTACAAGGCTCTAGCCAGTTGTGGGCCCAGGGGCAAAAAAATATGCTTTGGCCCTGATGATATCCCAGGTAATCCGGTGGGGAGCTTCGGCGGTGCGGTGATGACGGCTGTGGGCCCTTGTATCAGCATGGGCCCCGGTGCCATTGTACCTGTTGCACCAATGGTAGTTCCGCCTCTGAGGCAACCTTAACTACACTCGGAGAATCCCCAGCACTCCCTCCCAGCCTAATCTACATCCCTCCTCCACTCACTTTAGGTAACTTTATGCTTTTGTAATTATACTAATTGCACCAAAATAAAATCTAGTAATAAAATCTAGCAATCTAGAAATAACTGAACAAAGTATGTGCACATCATTTTTTTAAGTTGTACTGTCTAATTAAAATATTATCATGGGTACCCACAAGGGAATTTAAGGGAAACTATTGTGGTTTTTTAAGGAATTTCCCATAGTAACAAAATGCAAAACATTTCCTTTTCCCCCAAGATGAATAATAAGAAATGGCATTAAAAGCCAAAATATTAGCTTGATGCTTGTGTGTATTGCCTTAGCGTTCCAACAGACCACCCCTGAACTGCATTTCTCCCAATGACCACTAGGGGACTGACCTGGATGACAGTTCCATACAGCTACACAATAAATTGCTGGGGTATGTAATAGAATGTAGCTGGTTGGTTTAGGGACAGGATTATATTACACTTGGATTGTATAATTATGCATTTCAGTTTACCACTAACATATTATGTTACAGTAAACAGGAAATCAAGTTGCCCAGGACATCATTTTCATCCCCAAATATAGGATATTAGAACAAGATAAGTATGAATGAAAATGAATTAATAATTTACACGCACACACACACACACACACACACACACACACACACACACACACACACTGCTTTGTAATATAAATGGACAGTACAAAAAAAAATATATAATAATAATTGCAACTAATTTTTGAAATCCCCCCCAAAAAAAATTTCTATGAAATCAATAACAAAAAGTTCAAAAATCGACCAACACCGAATGCAGCCATTTTGATGGTTGAGGTAATCTCCACAAAAATAACCCAATTCATTATAAATTATTGGAAACACAGGTTAATAATACATTGATTTGCTGAATGTGTTTTAAAGCCCCCAGTAAAGTTATCTACATTGTATGTGATCTCAAGTCTAGATTTTAGTATAACTCAAAAGTCGATGTATTGCTGAAATGTAAAAAAATGTAAATAAAAAAAATAAATTGAGAAATTCTATTTTAAATTACATTATTGTTACACTAGTTAAACACATGACAATGAAATAACTAACATTGAATTGCAACACCTAACAATATGATAAATATTTAACTATATTTAGTTTTTGGGGTTTTTTTTTAAGAAAATAAAATTAAAGTAAGCCCATTTGAAAACTTTCTATCTCAACTACACTGGGACTTAAAGACCTTCTTCATGGTCAGTGCACTATTAATCCTCCAAGGACTATAGATGGTATAATGCCACAGCCATATTCTATTCTTAGTCCTGGTAGATAACATAGAAGGTGATGTTGATGAGTTCAACGTATTGGAAAAATATACTCAAAGTCCCCAATGGAAAAAAAACTGCCTCTCATAATACAAAGTAGAGATAGCAGCTTCCTCTCCCTGTCTGTTATAACAGCTCCAGTCTCCCAGTCTGAAGGACTATATCATGTTAAACTGTCACCACTATAGTAAAACTCTCCATACTCCTCCACTATCTCTACTCTGGCTCCAAAGCAAGTTCTCCAAACCTAGGGAATCCCAGCCTACAGTCAGCCATCCAATCCCAGGCAGGGGAGCTATTGCGTCACTCAGGGAGGTCTGCAGCCCCGTGACGTCAAAGGTATTCCCCCACAGGGGTCACGTGAAGAGGGGAGTACAAGAGGCAACTTCATTAGTTCTGTAAGCTCGATGTTCAGGAGCAGAGCCAACTCACATACACTAGGCTCTCTGTACAGTGCATTTCATGATTAAATACCCAGCTCACTCCTGACTTAGCTGCAAGCTATAGGAACAAATAGCAAGAGGCTTCACTGCTGATCTGACTGGGAGCAATAAGTGCACAAGTCAGACACTGTTCCATCACATTGAATGGTTTATGCCTCCACGTGTTTGTCTCTCATATTTTGCAAGAATGGTGCCAAAATAACGTTATATCCTCACTGCTTGTTCCAGCATCACTCTGGTTTGTGGCCCAAACAGGGAGGGATCAGAAATCTGGTTTTATAATACAGTATGGCTATCTGGGATGCACAGGGTCTGCCAGTAACCTCTCCCTGGTCACCAGTAAACAGAATTCATTAAAGTAGGTACAATAAATGCCACGTTTCAGAGATGCAGGAAGGCTGCAGAGAGACAGGGTCACTGCTATATACACCAGTCTAAGATGCTGACTGCATTGTACTGTATATAAGAAGCTGTTACAGTGTACAAGATGCTGACTGCATTGTACTGTATATAAGAAGCTTTTACAGTATATAAGATGCTGGAGGCACTGTACTGTATACAAGTTGCTGTTACAGTATATAAGATGCTGATTGCATTGTGTATAAGATACTGGCTGCATTGTATATAACATGCTGTTACGATGTATCAGATGCTGATTACATTACATACAGTATTTCAAGTTACAGTGTATATCATGTGTTGTTACAGTATGTATAATGTTGTATATAAGAAGTTTTTACAGTGGATTGTTACAGTGTGTATAAGATGCAAGTTTCTTTGTACATAACATTCTGGCTCCATTGTCCTCAGGATGCTAATAGACTGTATATTGTATGTGTATTTTTTCACTGTATATTGTATGTGTTGATGTTATTACAATGTAGCTAAGATTGTATTTAGATTGTTTATTACAGTGAAGCCAGGATGCTGTTACAGTGTACATAATAAGTCAATCACACTGTGTGAAATACTTGTTAGAATACATATATATTTATTTGCACTGTATAAATTGCTTGTTACATTGTATAAATATCGATGTTATGTTATTGCACTGTATGAGTTGCTTGTTACAGTGTATATTGTATAAATATCGATGTTATTATGTTATTACACAATGTGAATTGCTTGTTACACTGTATATTGTATAAATATTGATGTTATTATGTTATTACACTGTATGAGTTGCTGGTTACACTGTATCTGGATGCTGGTCACAGTGTATCTCAGCTGTCTCAGGCCTTTCACATGCTGAGCAGTGGAGGTGTGAAGATGAGGCTGCCAATGGAGATACAGTGACTTAGCCCACCATGGATGTGCCATTTGAATGGAAGGTGTCTGCGTCCCATCACACTAAACCCTTTTGTCACAGAGCCTCTGAGGCTGGACCTGACACCCTCCCCATACCTAGACAAGTAACTGGCACGTACTTTATCCCTGCAGGCGAGAGGCAGCCCCCACACGCCCCCTCCTCTATTCTGCAACCATCATCGCCTCCCCAATCATAACTGAAGACAATGAATGGATGCATTCTAGCAATTTACAGCAATGGCAAACGTAATCTACGTAATCTGTCCCCAGCAAATGTATGCAGCAAGTACTGCTGAATAAATACAGTAACCCATTCATTGTGTGTATATATATTTACACATCTGTATATGCATATCTGCATCGTGTTATATATATATAT
>WWET01005562.1:65359-81865 GCA_011038615.1 Limnodynastes dumerilii | reverse complement strand
CTTTGTTGTCTATCCTGTAACCAAGATTGTATCCATGCAACTAGCTTTAAGTCCAACCCTAAAGTTTCCAGCTTATTTAACAGTCTTCGATGTGGCACAGTGTCAAAAGCCTTGCTAAAATCTAGATAAGCTATGTCTACAGCTCCCCCTTTATCTAATACTTTACTGACCCAGTCAAACAATTCAATAAGATTTGTTTGACATGATCTTTCCCCAGTGAATCCATGCTGCTTGGGATCTTGTAAGTTACTGGATTTAAGATACTGTACAATTTGTTCCTTTAACAGTTTTTCCATCAATTTCCCTACTATTGATGTTAGACTCACTGGTCGGTAGTTTGTCGCTTCTTCCCTACTTCCACTTTTATGCAGAGGGACTACATTTGCTATTTTCCAGTCCTCTGGAATTACCCCAGTTATTAGTGACTGATTGAATAATTCAGTTAATGGTTTTGCCAGCACCCCTCTACGCTCTTTTAGTATTCTCGGATGTATCCCATCTGGTCCCATTGATTTATCCACTTTCAATTTTGAAAGTTCCTTTAATACCTGTTCCTCAGTAAAAGTAGTAGTAATTGCCCCCACTGTATTAACAGTCTTCCCATTCAAAAGTGGACCCTTCCCCTCTCTTTCTTTTGTAAAAATTGAACAGAAATACATGTTAAGATGATCTGCCATAGCCCTTTCACCCTCAATAAGAATTCCGCTCTCCGTTTTGAGCCTTACAACACCCTTTTTTGTTTTTCGCCTTTCATTCATATACCTAAAAAAGCATTTGTCCCCTTTTTGTACCAAGTGGGACAGTTTTTCTTCAGTTTGTGCCTTTGCTGCTCTGATAACCTTTTTAGCCTCCTTCTGCTTTGTAAAATACACCTCCCTGTCATCATTACTGTGAGATTGCTTATAATTCCGACAGGCCATCTTTTTTGCTTTCACTGTAGTTGCTATCTCTTTTGTAAACCACATTGGCTTTCTTTTTCTGGGGTTTTTTCTAACCATTCTTATACAAAGGTCTGTTGCTGTTAATAATGCATTTTTTAAATTTCCCCACTGCTCCTGTACTCCTTTCATGTTCCTCCACTCTGCCAAAGAATCACTTGCACATTTCCCCATTTCCACAAAATCTGCCTTCCTAAAGTCTAGCACCCTTGTTTTCGTGTGGCACGCTTCTCTCCCAGTCATTATACTAAACCATACTGCATACTGCATACTGCAGTACGGGCTAGGTTAAACACTTCTCTATAATAGAGCAATCCGTAGGAACAGAGATACACACAGAGACTAAATCATTCTTAAGTGTGAATACAGTCTTATATGTCTGTCACTGTTGCGACTGCATTACTATCACAATGACGCTGCTGTGACCTAGGTCAGGCCAGTTTCATCACTGCAGAGAAAACGTGATATGAAGGAAAGAGGAAGACTTCAAAACAGGCAAATAAGTCAAGATAGATTGCAGGTCAAATAAGGCGGAGGGCAGAAGGCTGCACAACAGGAAGGGGCAGAAGGCTGGCTGGACACACACAAAGAGGAAGCATTTGGATAGTTGAAGAGACACAAGAAGGGGCAAAAGTTTGATGATAAAGGGGAAACATTTTGATAATGAAGGGGCAGCAGTGTGATGAAGGGGCAGTGTGATGAAAGGGGCAGTGTGATGTAGGGGCAGTGTGATGAAGGGACAGTGTGGTGAAGGGACAGTGTGGTGAAGGGACAGTGTGATGTAGGAGCAGTGTGATGTAGGAGCAGTGTGATGTAGAGGAAGTGTGATGTAGTGGCAGTGTGATTAAGGGGCAGTGTGATGTAGGGGCAGTGTGATGAAGGAGAAGTGTGATGTAGGAGCAGTGTGGTGAGGGGGCAGTGTTATGTAGGGGCAGTGTGATTAAGGGGAAGTGTGGTGAAGGAGCAGTGTGATGAAGGGGCAGTGTGATTAAGGGGCAATGTGATGAAGGGGCATTTTGATGTAAGAGCAGTGTGATGAAGGGGCAGTGTGATGAAGAGCAGTATGATGTAGGGGCAGTGTGATGTAGGGGCAGTGTGATGATGTAGGGGCAGTGTGATGTAGGGGCAGTGTGATGTAGGGGCAGTGTGATTAAGGAGAAGTGTGATGTAGGGGCAGTATCATGTAGGAGCAGTGTGGTGAGAGGGCAGTGTGATGTAGGGGCAGTTTGATGAAGGGGAAGTGTGGTGAAGGAGCAGTGTGATGAAGGGGCAGTATGATGTAAGAGAAGTGTGATGAAGGGGCAGTGTGATGTAGGGGCAGCAGTGTATTGTAGGGGCAGTGTGGAGAAGGAGCAGTGTGATGAAGGGGCAGTGTGATGTAAAAGCAGTGTGATGAAGGGGCAGTATGATGTAAGAGCAGTGTGATGAAGGGACAGAGTGATGAAGGGGCAGTGTGATAAAGGGGCAGCAGTGTATTGTAGGGGCATTGTGGTGAAGGAGCAGTGTGGTGAAGGGGCAGTGTGATGTAAGAGCAGTGTGATGAAGGGGCAGTGTGATGTAGGGGCAGCAGTGTGATGTAGGGCAGTCTGATGAAGTAGTAGTGTGGTGAAGGAGCAGTGTGATGAAGGAGCAGTGTTATGTAGGGGCAGTGTGATGAAGGAGCAGTGTTATGTAGGGGCAGTGTGATGAAGGGGCAGTGTGATGAAGAGCAGTATGATGTAAGGGGCAGCAGTGTGATGTAGGGCAGTCTGATGAAGTAGTAGTGTGGTGAAGGAGCAGTGTGATGAAGGGGCAGTATGATGTAAGAGAAGTGTGATGAAGGGGCAGTGTGATGTAGGGGCAGCAGTGTGGTGAAGGAGCAGTGTGATGAAGGGGCAGTTGATGAAGGGGCAGTAGTGTGATGAAGGGGCAGTAGTGTGATGAAGGGGCAGTAGTGTGATGAAGGGGCAGTAGTGTGATGAAGGGGCAGTAGTGTGATGAAGGGGCAGTAGTGTGATGAAGGGGCAGTAGTGTGATGAAGGGGCAGTAGTGTGATGAAGGGGCAGTAGTGTGATGAAGGGGCAGTAGTGTGATGAAGGGGCAGTAGTGTGATGAAGGGGCAGTAGTGTGATGAAGGGGCAGTAGTGTGATGAAGGGGCAGTAGTGTGATGAAGGGGCAGTAGTGTGATGAAGGGGCAGTAGTGTGATGAAGGGGCAGTAGTGTGATGAAGGGGCAGTAGTGTGATGAAGGGGCAGTAGTGTGATGAAGGGGCAGTAGTGTGATGAAGGGGCAGTAGTGTGATGAAGGGGCAGTAGTGTGATGAAGGGGCAGTAGTGTGATGAAGGGGCAGTAGTGTGATGAAGGGGCAGTAGTGTGATGAAGGGGCAGTAGTGTGATGAAGGGGCAGTAGTGTGATGAAGGGGCAGTAGTGTGATGAAGGGGCAGTAGTGTGATGAAGGGGCAGTAGTGTGATGAAGGGGCAGTAGTGTGATGAAGGGGCAGTAGTGTGATGAAGGGGCAGTAGTGTGATGAAGGGGCAGTAGTGTGATGAAGGGGCAGTAGTGTGATGAAGGGGCAGTAGTGTGATGAAGGGGCAGTAGTGTGATGAAGGGGCAGTAGTGTGATGAAGGGGCAGTAGTGTGATGAAGGGGCAGTAGTGTGATGAAGGGGCAGTAGTGTGATGAAGGGGCAGTAGTGTGATGAAGGGGCAGTAGTGTGATGAAGGGGCAGTAGTGTGATGAAGGGGCAGTAGTGTGATGAAGGGGCAGTAGTGTGATGAAGGGGCAGTAGTGTGATGAAGGGGCAGTAGTGTGATGAAGGGGCAGTAGTGTGATGAAGGGGCAGTAGTGTGATGAAGGGGCAGTAGTGTGATGAAGGGGCAGTAGTGTGATGAAGGGGCAGTAGTGTGATGAAGGGGCAGTAGTGTGATGAAGGGGCAGTAGTGTGATGAAGGGGCAGTAGTGTGATGAAGGGGCAGTAGTGTGATGAAGGGGCAGTAGTGTGATGAAGGGGCAGTAGTGTGATGAAGGGGCAGTAGTGTGATGAAGGGGCAGTAGTGTGATGAAGGGGCAGTAGTGTGATGAAGGGGCAGTAGTGTGATGAAGGGGCAGTAGTGTGATGAAGGGGCAGTAGTGTGATGAAGGGGCAGTAGTGTGATGAAGGGGCAGTAGTGTGATGAAGGGGCAGTAGTGTGATGAAGGGGCAGTAGTGTGATGAAGGGGCAGTAGTGTGATGAAGGGGCAGTAGTGTGATGAAGGGACAGTTGTGTGATGAAGGGGCAGCAGTGTGATGAAGGGGCAGCAGTGTGATGGAGGGGCAGCAGTGTGATGAAGGGGGCAGTAGTGTGATGGAGGGGCAGCAGTGTGATGAAGGGGCAGTAGTGTGATGAAGGGGCAGTAGTGTGATGGAGGGGCAGCAGTGTGATGAAGGGGCAGTAGTGTGATGGAGGGGCAGCAGTGTGATGAAGGGACAGCAGTGTGATGAAGGGGCCGCAATGTGATGAAGGGGCCGCAGTGTGATGAAGGGACAGCAGTGTGATGATGGAGCAGCAGTGTGATGAAGGGGCCGCAGTGTGATGAAGGGGCCGCAGTGTGATGAAGGAGCAGTGTGATGAAGGGACAGCAGTGTGATGAAGGGGCAGCAGTGTGATGAAGGGACAGCAGTGTGATGATGGAGCAGCAGTGTGATGAAGGGGCAGCAGTGTGATGAAGGGGCCGCAGTGTGATGAAGGAGCAGTGTGATGAAGGGACAGCAGTGTGATGAAGGGGCAGCAGTGTGATGAAGGGGCCGCAGTGTGATGAAGGAGCAGTGTGATGAAGGGGCAGTGTGATATAGGAGCAGTGTGATGTAGGGCAGTGTGGTGAAGGAGCAGTGTGATGAAGGGGCAGTGTGATGAAGGGGCAGTATGATGAAGGGGCAGTGTGATGTAGGGCAGGGTGATGTAGGGGCAGTGTGATGTAGGGGCAGTGTGGTGAAGGAGCAGTGTGATGAAGAGCAGTATGATGCAGGGGCAGTGTAATGTAGGGGCAGTGTGATGTAAGGGGGCAATTGATGTAGGGGCAGTGTGATGTAGGGGCAGTGTGATGTAGGGGCGGTGTGGTGAAGGGGCAGTGTGATGAAGAGCAGTATGATGTAGGGGCAGTATGATGGCAGTGTAGTGTCATGTATGGGCAGTGTAATGACGGGGCAGTTTGATGAAGAGGCAGTATGCAGGAGGGCACAATGTGGTGAATTATTGTTTATATGCTGAAATGTTGTTGTTTTTTAGCTTATAATAGAGCAGTATGATGTAGGGGCAGTGTGATGTAGGGGCAGTGTGATGTAGGGGCAGTGTGATGAAGAGCAGTATGATGTAGGGGCAGTATGATGTATGGGCAGTGTCATGTATGGGCAGTGTAATGACGGGGCAGTTTGATGAAGAGGCAGTATGCAGGAGGGCACAATGTGGTGAATTATTGTTTATATGCTGAAATGTTGTTGTTTTTTTGCAAAGCTTATAATGTTCAGAAGTTTTGGTTACATTTTTATTCCTGTAAATGTGTTGGCAGGGGCCCCTGAGTATTGCTTTGCCCAGGGCATACAATGCTGTTAACATGCCCTGCTTTTATAAGCATAGTGTGCCAGGTTCAGAGCTCTGGGCGCGTTGCATATGCACCCAGAGTTTTCTGATTCGTGCTACTGTGCATGCGCAGGAATTTTCTAACGTCATCTACATCTTGTTTCAATGTATATTGCGTATATGCGATCTTTATGCGGTCTTTATGCGCCTGGTCCATTATTCGTTACAAAATCATTGACCACATTACCTCCTTAACCAGGGGAGCAACAGGGATCTCTTTTTGCTGAAACAGGAATCTGAATATATATTTTGTTTAAATACTGTGGCCTCCATGGGTCTGAACGAGATGTTAAACTTATCTTGTTTTTTGTGACTGTCTCCTCTGTAGTATTTTGTTTTGCTGGGATTTATAGGAGTGTTCTATTTCACCAGCTTCCCTCTGTTTTACCATTTTATAGCACGTCTTGTGGTCTGTGTATGTTTGCTGGTTGTCATGGCCACGCAGGGGCTGCACATGTGGCTACTTTGCCTGGTGCGCACTACTGCTGACTCCCACGCTTTTAGTTCTGTTTGAAGTTTCATCTATCTACAGTTTGTATTTATTGTGTGTTTTTTTCACATTCACGGGTTATCCCTCTTTGCTGATAGGTTGCCATGGTGATTTGGCATTTGCCGGTTGACGTCACGTTCGGCGCTTGTGCCTGGTGCGTCACCTTGGAAGGAGGATTTATGGTGATGGGGTAAGGTGTTTAATATTTTTTTTACTTACTTGCATATGTAATGTTCCCTGATGAAAGGTGAAATTAAAGACTTGAAGCGTTGGAACCCACAACGCTGCATGTGTAATTCTTGGAGTTCCGGTCTTCGATTGTGTATATTGCAGTTACCTCTAGAGGTTTTCCTTGACAAGGCATACAAGCACGTTGCTCTTTTCTTTCTTTTCATTTGTGCCCACTACTACTACTGTCCACACTACTCTATAGCTCCTCATAGTAGAAGTGAAAGTTTTGTGATTCTTCAATTTTATTATCTTAACAACGTGTGTGAGATTACTTATGAACTTCTTTAATATTGATCTGATGGATGAAGTGATAGCTAGAAATGAATTTTACTCTATGTTAAACAAATTTCCTGCCACAAATTTGTTAATTCTTATAGTAGGTCACATAGACCCAGGTGCACTCTCTACAATATCATCATGTTTAGGGTGCTGATGATGCATAGAAGAAAAAAAGTCCATTTAGAGGCTAAGGGCCTGATCCAGACCTACGCCGATGCGCTGTGCTTACTAAAGCACCTAGGTGAAGATCAGCAGCTCGACAGCCGTTTCGGCACCTATCCGCCATGCCGTTTTCAAGGGTGAGTCTGTCATGGTTAGCGGATAGGTGCGTAAACGGCTGTCGGGCTGCTGATTTTCACTATGGGGCTTCTGGTATAGTAGCCATTATTGCCTTATACTGCTGCACTTTACATTATTTTTTGGTCCTGGACTTGTGCCTACGTCTATTGCTAATACCTTTGGACGACCTCATATTTTTGAAGACCAGCTTTCTGTCATTTCTACTGCTATTGCTTTTATGAATTGGTCAGCTAACACTGACACACTTGATGTTGCACTTTTGGACAATGTATATTTTCACCATTTGAAATATATTTCACCTTGGATTGTACCTGAATAAAGATTTTTCTATTTTTTAACGTAAAATGTGGACCTCGCACTCCACTAACAAGACAATAAGAGCTCTGTTGCCCACCTCAGTTCTTGAAACAGGGGTACATATAAAGCATATAATACAAAAGTGGCACTCAAAGACTTGCAAACCTGAAAGGATAAGTCGTCAGCCTAGATTTGGTCCAACGTTTCAGTTTATTCTCAAACTTTCGTCACTATGCTGTCCCTGTCGAAAGTTTGAGAATAAACTGAAACGTTGGACCAAATCTAGGCTGATGACTTATCCTTTCATATCTATCTATCTATCTATCTATCTATCTATCTATCTATCTATCTATCTATCTATCTATCTATCTATCTATCTATCTAATAAATCCTTATGCCCTTGTTTGTTAATTGCACATAAAATGAATGGGGGGGGAGTGAAGTTACAGCTGAAATAAAAAAAAAATATTGTAGAGAAACTTTTTAAAATAACATTTTACATTCCGCCACCATAGGGCCACCTTATCTCTCTGTGTGCACTTTAATGCATATGTTTAGATACGTACGTGCGTACCTTACTATCCACCCCCACCCACTCTCACATAACTGTGAATGTAAGGATTTCAACCCCGCCCCTCCATACGTATGTCCTTAAGTGCAATTCACAAGTCCGTGCCTAATGGACTTCTATGTAAATTGCTTGGAAATTGTCAATACGCATGCGCAGTTACACTGATCCTAAAATATGCGCACAAATCCATGTAAGAATGTGTTTGTGAATATGGTCCTTCATGTAGAAGTTTTAGGATTAAAATCACCTTAATCACATCATTACCCACAGAGTAGATCATACTTTTTTTTTTCAATTCTAATGTTAAATGTGTACATTTGTAAATTTGTGTGGTTATTACTATATTGAAGAGCTATAAACATGTTCATTAACAAAATATGTTACAACATTAAATATTCTGTGGATCAAAATACATTTCCATGACCATTCCTTAGTTGGGCATTGTGTAATAAGTGCCTCATCTGTCTCTGAGCTTTGAGTGGGTGTCGCCCACTAAGGAATGGTCATGGCGGTTCAATGAATGCCTTCTACAAGATCCATACTGCAGGGCCCAGCAGGAGACACCTGCAAACTATATTGAACAGAATACCATCGAAGACACTTCCCCAGTTGTAGTGTGGGAAGCACTTAAATGTGTGGTCCAGTGGTGTTGCATCCAGCTTGGCTCCTACCTTAAAAAACAAAAAGAGACCAGAGACTCCAGCTCTTAGCTAAAATAACTGACTTAGAATCAAGACATAATCACACGCTTTCCCCAACGATCCTATGTGAGTTGACACAGACTAGATCAGCCCTCAACAAATTATTAGATGGTAGAATCAGTCTAGCTTATTGCAAATGCAGGAACTGATTCTACCAGTGGGGCAATAGGCCAGGGAAGATGCTCGCCAAGGCCCTTCGGGCACAATGCTCCAACACATTTATTCCACACATAATAAATCACAACGTTCAGAGACTCTTGCTAGACAAAGATATTGCAAAGACCTTCCATAGGTATTTCTCTAGACTCTATAATTTGGATTTACAATTTCCTGGTTGTGACCTACTCTTACTCAGGACTGAAATTGCTCAATACCTACAATACTGTGTGTACCCCCAACTGTACCAGGAGAACAGGGAGGTGCTGGATGCACCCTTCACCCTTCTGGATCTGGAGGCACCAGTCAAGGCCTCCCCATATAGGATGAGCCCTGGCCTAGATGGCTATACAGCCACTTTCTATAAGGCATTCCAGTTGACCCTCATTCCCATCCTCCCCCAAGCATTTAATGCAGTTTCAGCATCCACACCCTTCACTAATCAATCTCTGGAAGTGCACTTATCTCTCAAGGACCCAACTAGGTGTGAGAGTTACCACCCCATATCTTTGCTCAACATTAATCTTAAATTGTTTGCTAAACTTATAACCAATAGGCTGCAGGGTTTCCTGCCTGAGATCATTCTAACACTACCAAAGCCGTAAGCTTGATCCATCTAGCTTTGTCCCATAAAATACCCCTGGAACTCTTGTCGACAGATGCCTTAAAAGCGTTCAAACACCTGGGTCTGGGTCCCCCCTTTTTGGGGAAGATAATGGTGCTATATACATCCCCCTCAGCAAAACAGCATTAACAGCACACTCTATGATCCAGTTAGCATAGTGAATGGCATGTGGCAGGGCTGCCTGCTCTCCCCCTTAGTATTTGTCCTCTGTATTGAAGCCCTGGCCCGTGTGGTTCATGTAAACCCAGAGATCAAGGGCATAAGAGTGGGTGGAGGAGAGACAAAGTTGGCTATGTTCGCCGAACGTCCTGACATTTGCCACGGAACCACTGTCCACCCTCTCAGCACTAATGAAAGAATTCACCTGGTTTGGGAAACTATCCAACTTTAAAATAAATAGCTCTAAGTCGCTCACTCTGGGGATCCATGTTGATGAATCTACTTGTGCAGTCATTGGACAACAGTTTCAATTTACTTGAAAGCCCTCCCATATAAAATATTTGGGGGTAAATTTACCCAGCTCCTGTAAAAATTTATACAATTTGAATTTCCTGCCATTGTTAGTGGAATTGCGAGGTGACCTATAGACCTGGTCCTCATGGAAACTTTCATGGTTGGGGTGTTTGAATGTTGTAAAAATGAATATCTTACCCAGGTGCCTATACCTCTTCCAAATGCTCCCAATTGCCCTACCTCCTCATTCTTTAAGTCTGCCCAATCTCTATTAACAAACTTCATTTGGGGTTGGGGTAGACCCAAATGTTGCAACGTTTTGTTCCACCCTAAGAGGCTGGGAGGACTTCAGGATCCCTGCCTCTCTACCTATTATACAGCATACCTCCTACAGAGGATCATAGACTGGTCAACCCCCACCTCCACAAAACAATGGCTAGTCTTGGAAAGCCACTATGTCCAGACACCATTGCAGCTTCTCCCATGGCTCCCCTCCTTTCCTCAGGTTATACATCCAACCATAACCCCTACCATAGACACCTGGAAAAAAATGTGAAGAAAAGATCTCCTCTTTTCCCTGAGATCACCCCTCACACAGCTCACCTTTAGCCAAGACTTTGCTCATGGACTGCAATCCAAAGCACTCTCAGCCTGGACTGAGGTGGGCCTCACCAGAGTCCATCACATTCTTCATAATGGTGCCCTGCTTTCCTTTTCAGATCTACAATTTATATACACACGAATACACCACTTCTTCTCTCGCTCCTCCCATAGGACTCATTTCAAACAAGCTCTAACGCTCTTCAAAACCATTGGCTCCACTACACCGTCCCTGAGACACTTGATTTCTAAACTATATAAAATCTTACTATCAGTGAAATTCACCGGCCTGCCCAGATACGTTGAAGCGTGGCACCGGGATCTTACAGACCCCCATCAGAGGAGGTGTGGAACCGCATATTTTAAGCAACAAAGTCCTGCTCCCGCAGCCTGTCAGTTATCGAAACCCAGATAAAGATTCAAACAAGATGGTCTAGAACCCCACAACTACTCCACTTCTTTCTGCCCCAAGTTCCAGCAGAATGCTGGTGCTGCAACCAAGCCATAGGCACGATGGCACACATCAGGTGGGGGTGTTCTAAATTATCCCAGTTCTAGGATAGCATAATTCAGATTACAGAGAAAGTTGTGGGCCCTGAGATCCAGACGGATCCCAGATTTGGGGTCCTCTCGTTACATCCTTGCTCCACGACCGCCTTTCGTCATACCTTATTAATGCACTGCTAGGTCTCTTATCCCTGTTCACTGGCGGTCTACTACAGTCCTTACTCTGGAAGAGTGGTATAAGAGACTCAAATTCTATCGGTCAATGGATGAAATCATTCTCTCAGCTACCGACCAATTTCAGGCGTACCTAGCCACATGGGCCTCTTGGATATTTTACACAGACACATTGCATTCTCTCAGCACACCTGATCCCTCTCCAATCTCAGATACATAAGTTCCAACTAATTATGGCTGCTCTCTATTCCTATTATTCCTTCTTTCCCCTTTTACTTCTTTTCTCCTTTTTCTAATCTTTAACCACTTATGCTAAGCATTGTAATTGGTTATCTCAGCATTTGTGTGTGATTAATGCAGAGTAAAATATCATCTCTACTGTTTTTATACTAGATTGTCCCACTGCAAAAATGTTCTCTTCTGTCTAGTTTAATCATATCTTATGCAGTGCTATGTTATTGTTTGTACCTTCTGTTTCAATAAATAAAGAATGAATACTGATCTAATGAGGCTGTCTTGATTAGGATGTTGTGTTTTGCCTTTTAACAATATTGTGATTTTTATTTTAGATTTTTCTTTTTCAATTGAACAGAAGAAAGGGTCTAGAACTATATAACTGATTCATGAAATAATTAAAAATATGACTTTAATAAAATCCTAACCTAGAATTAAACCAGTATGCTATTTATCTCCATATCAAGGTTCCTAAGCTATATAAACTTTGGACTGGTACTTCTGATACCATGAAGAGTTTCTTGAACCATAATGGTTTTAAGAAAATGCCACCTTGTTATTGAACTTCTACATTTACTGTATGTGAAACTTCATGTGAAATCTCATGAGATTTAGAAAAACATAATTTGGGGACTTTACTATTTATTTACAGTAACCAACCTTGACATTAAAACTTCTGGAATTGCAGCATATATCATATATGACCTATTCTGTAACAGTTTAACTCAACTAACTATAAACTATAAAGAGAAAATCCACATAAGAGAAACTGATTAAAAGCAGCAGAAGTCATTCCCTAGACTGGAACTATATCTAAAAGGTCTGCCTTCATTCCACTGTAAAGGGAACTATTTATTTCCAAGTGGACTTCTAAACCCTTTTTCCAGATCCTTTATGTCTGAGTATTACAAGTAATAAATCATTTCAAAATTCCTGCAGAAATACTGAATATATTCCTCTCATTAATCGTATGAATAGACCAGATATAAAAAGACCAGATCAGAAACTTTATAAAGGCCAAGAAGATATTTTAGTAGTTTATCATTTAAACACCACAACACATTACAACATTTTATGTTGTCACATTGGACCATCTTTATTAATATTATTATCCTTTATTTATAAGGTGCCACAAGGGCAATGCCTTACAAAGTACAAGAACATATACTTTCCCTTTATTCAGTCATTTCCATTTCCATTGGCAAACTGGCAACCACGTACTCTCATATATTAACTTGTCTAACCAAATATTCCAACTAAACCCCTCTGATTAACGACTGTTGTGTGTCTGGGAAAGAAGCAAGGGAGAATACTTTTTAAGAACTTTAAGAATTTTACTTTCACGGAGATCGGCCGCAGTTGTTAGATTGTTGAAAAACTGTCTATCTCACCCAAAAGATACCCTTCAGTGAACCTTTGAATCCAGGACAACAGCTCTTCCAGATTCCAAGTGACTTTATTCTTTTATTAAGACTGTGTCTAGTTACAACCAAGAAAATTTGTATCTTTTTGTCGCCAAAATCCCTGCATTGATTTTAAACTAAACATTTTAAGATTTTTAGCGCCTTCTACTGACTGTTATTTGTCATTTCAGGCTTATATTAGAAATTCTTCTATATGTGTTTTAGAATTCTTTTTTGACTTGTGTTTTAGAAATTAGTATTCTGTTTTGATTTCTCTTATATACGTTAGTCTGGCTTTATCTCAGCCATCCTTCTTACATTAGCGCCTTTAACATATTTTTTTTTTCTATTGTATTTTCCTGGGGCATTTAGTGGCACCCCTTGTGTCATAGGGCTGCTTTAACCCTCCCCTATATAGAAGAGCGCCTTCTCTCCCCCCCACAAAGATAAGTCATGTGGTGTGCTGGTGAGATAGCAAGCAAATGGTGAGGGCACAGATATAAATACAGTGTCTAAACCAGTCACTGTGAATCAGCCAAACTGCCTCCACGTGCGTCAAGTCGGCGCACAAATGCCGTCACAAGTGTCCCAAGCACACTGAAGCCCGCCCCTCTGATCCGGCCATGTGACTGCGTCATTAGACATCGCCGCAGTCATGGAGTCAGTGGTAGCCAGGCAACCATGTACCGGGCCAATTAGACAGCCAGGGTGCCGAAATACACAGTACAGGCAGCAGCTGCACAGAGAGCAAAGATAAAAACACAAGTGTAACACTTTATGACAAACATAAAGTACAAAATAGAAAAAACATGTATATATTAATATTTCATGGCTAGAGAGTCATGCAGAACTATTAAATAAAACAGGAGAGATTAAACGCTTCATTTAAACCATGAGGGGTTAACCCCTTAAAGCGGTAGATCATTTTAGCCTCACTCTGTAAAAGTAATAGCTCACAGTCTCCACCTCCTCTAATGGGGGTATATGGAGCAACGGCATACATCGGAATTCACGCAAATTATGACCACAGGACACAAAGTGCCTGGACACAGGAGGAGTTTATTTTATCAACAGCGATAAAAGTTTTTTTAATCGAGGAGCGATGTGCCGCAATCCGTTCTTGCGCGTGGTTTTTCCGATGTATACCTTTGCATAGGGGCAAGTAACCAGATAGACCACATATCTGCTTTCACAATTCAGGGCATGTCTAACATAAAATACATCATAATAATATATACATGTTTTTTTCTATTTTGTACTTTATGTTTGTCATAAAGTGTTACACTTGTGTTTATGGTAGTTCCAATCATGTGGCACTAAAGTTTGTGCTGCAAAATAAATCTATGATTGCAATGGCTCTTTGGACATGTGTTTGACCCCTTGAGTGCTGCTCTTTTGGGACTGTTGTGTTAGATGTTGATAAAGCACCGGGGCAAGTTTTGTTTTTTTTGCGGAGTGACGGTTTTGTGGAATATATATACTCACACACACCAGGGTGGCCACCTCTCCTGAAATAGACTCCTGGAATTTAGTCAGGTGCCTGTGAGAGCCAGCAAATATCTCCCATGGGAGGCCCCCCCTGCCTCTCATTATAGTTGGACAGGACTTGATTTTCAACATTGCGTCATTAAGCCCCACCCCCACAATGGCATCTATCTCTTCCTTCCATGATCTCCTGGAGGGAAGAGATAGAAAGTAGGCAAAACCCTGACACACACACACACACACACACAAATACATACAGTGGAGAAACACAGGGGGCCGGATTCACACCTAACAAGCAGTCACTTCTTAGGTGCGTATCCTTAGCAAAGGACCTACTGCGCACATCCGTACATCCGACATTGCACGGATAGTTAAGGTAGCCCTATGGCACTCTAGGGATTGTAAAGATACCAGGTATCCCTAATTTTTTTGTAATTTTGATTCAGGTCAGATTCAGCATCACCCATTGACATGAAGAGATCGATTCTTTAGATTCAATCTTATTGTAAGTGGGAGCTGCCAGAGGGTAAAAGTTATAGCATAATTTATATAGAGCAGGAACAACGTCTTGTAAGAAGAGGAGGGGTAGGTAGCCAGTTAAGAAACCAAAACATAAGTTCTTCTGAGCCGATTATTGCATGATTTCCTCCACCAGATTAATGACTCAATCTTTAGCATTCCCACAATATGGGGTATAAGGACCCCTTGCTCTCATTACATCACCAGCGCAGGTCCCTTACACCAGGGTAAGAGAGAACTGAAATATTTTTGTTCAACATTGGACCTTAATTAATTACTTTAAAACTTTTATTTTCTAGACCTTAGAAAAGGGGGCAGAACAGGAAGTGTCTCATTTAGGAGGAGTTTATAAAGATGGGAAATAGCATGGAGCAGACACTAGGAAGCTTGATAAATAAAACTTTGAAGGGGGGACTTAGCATGATAGAAAACCGGTTGGTGTCTGAGATGTAAATTTGCCTTGGATCACATTCTTGTGCACGAGATCTTTGGGGAATGATAGTTATGCAGGTATTCAAGTCACTATGATGATGCCTTCACAAAGGCAGACTGATGGAGGATCTCAGTGAGAAATTCTGATTGTCCCTAGTTACGAACATATAAGTAAAAGCGGGTAAAGGGAAAGCCACACATATTGGCAATTACCATAATACATCTACCATCGGTCAGCCTACAAACCTTAACATTTGGTAAGGGCATGTTTTTTGAGAAAAGGATAACCACACCAAGGGATTTACCATTTGGATTATTACTAAGGTAGCAACTGGATTAATAGTAATTGGAGAGTTGTTGGCCATGCCTAAAATTAGTTACTTGGAAAAAGAGAATTTCAGATTTTTCTAATTTCACTAAATTACAGAATTTTGTTTTCTAATCGAGAAAACCTTAAGAAGTTGCAGGGTCATGGGGGTCTAGAAAGATGAAGTGAGGAGAGCTGAAAAGTAAAGACAGAAGATGGAACCAACATGGTAAGCATTGGGCACCTGAGGTGACAAAGGCTCTGATAGGTGATGAATAGAGAAGGAGGGGGGGTCATGTGTGGAGGTGAATATTTGGTATGCAACAATGAAAAGCAGTTTCAACGTGTAACAGATAAGGAGATCTAATGTCTTTTGTATTTCAGTGGAAGGGCGTTTTGACCTAAGATAATTTAATGTGCCCTATCAAATTGAAAGAAGGTGATTTGGTCCCAGTCTAGGATCCACCAAAGATTACTTTAAGGGCAGTAATCAGGCATTGCTGATTATTATCCTCTGGAAGGCCTTGAATGTGCATATTATTATGGTGGTCTCCATTATCAAGGTGATCTGCTTGGATTTCTAATGTGCTAAGATTTCTCCAATTAAATTTTTTTTTAGTTTACTGAACACAAACGAGGCGTGAAATCAGCTCTCAAGGGATCCAACTAGTCTTGTCAATCTTGTGCCGGAGAGGAGGGAGGAGCTAATGAAGCAGGTGTAGCTTTAGCAGGCATATGCAGAACCAGACAAAGACTGAGAAATCTCTTGTTTTGGGATTCTGGTGTCTCCCTTTGATTGTTGCCCTCTATCTCTCCCAATCAGATTGAATATTAGGAGAGTTCTGTTGTATATGCTTAAGGAAGGTTTGCTGGGGGGGAGGTCACATTTTCTGATGAGTATGATAGGAGCTAAATTTGCAGCTGAAGATTAAGCCGCTCAGACGCCCATGGCCAGCTATGCAGAGGTCCCAGAGCTTGATATGAAAGGTAGCAGGAGGCCTTTAGTACTGTCAAAGTGTCTTTTATGAACTTTAAATGTAATATGGGGCACATGGAACACACATCTGCTCAAAAAGATAGTTAAGTCATTCCCCCATTTAGCAAACTGTTATATAAAATTATTAAGCACAAGAAACAGGACCAGTGAAAAAAACATTACTTATACTCCAGTTGATATTATTATTATTATTATTATTATTATTATTA
>WWET01005562.1:8191-20174 GCA_011038615.1 Limnodynastes dumerilii | reverse complement strand
TGACGTCATCTCCACTATAAAAAGTACTGCCCCCTAGCGACCTCACCGTCATTTGAAGAGGTCCGGATGGGAAGAAGTTCTGCAGCGTCCTGTCAGCAGCTGAAGAAAGAAGAAAGAAGAATCGCCATCGGAGACTACAATGAATAGGAAGACTTCTATCAATTGAAGAAAAATCATCTCAGCTATAAGAAAAAACGAAAAAAGAAGACTTCAAACTGTGAGTGTAAAAACATTTTTATTTAATACACACGATACAATATACACATTACACATAGGTTAGGAGAGATGACCACAGCAGGTAAGTGCACACAGTAGGGGACAATGTTAGTTAGGGTTCATAACTTGTTTACATGTATACTGTCTTTTATTATTTAATGTGTGTTTAATGTGAACGGTTATTTTTTTTTAACACTACACGCACACACACACATGGCTGCAATCGTTAGCCATGCTGCCGCTGATATTATTACAAGGCTCATCATTTCTGAGTCTTGTAGTTCTATCAATACAGCATGGCTAAGGATTTCAGCCATGCTGGACTTAGAAATTTTTTTGCACGCCGCGTTTTTTTAAAGGGCTAATCGCGGTGGTTTTCTATTGAAAATCACCACAATTTAGCCCTTTTAAAATCGCTGCAACTCGCGTGAGTTCATTTAAATTGCAGCAAACTCGATTCTTTGTGAATCCCGCGATTTAAATGAAAAATTTGTGGCAAATTCGCGGCGAAACGCTGCAAATTGATTTTACTTAATAAATTCGACTTTTGTAAATAGACCCCCTAGAATCCACAATCTCCTTCATTTCATACTCTTCATCCTGAGAGTCAGAAATTTTAGATGGTTTCTTGAGGGATGAGGAGTATCGGTTAAGTACCAGAGGCTTGTGTAAGGAGATGTGGAACGAGTTGGTTACCTTGAGATAAGAAAAGAGATCCAATTTATAGGCCACCGGGTTGATGACCCGACTGATCTTAAATGGTCCAAGAAATCTTAGGGCAAACTTCATGGACAGGGGACCTTCAACCGCAGGTTTTTATATGATAACCATACTTGGTCTCCGGGCTGAAAAGAAGGGATGGCTTTTCTTTTATGGTCCGCATTAAGTTTGTATCTCTTGGAGGACTTGACCAAGGCAGATCTCACCTTCTTCCAGATCTGGGCGAATTCACCTTCTTCCAGATCTGGGCGAATCTCTTCAGAGATGTTGCTGAAGCAGGTACAGATTCGGCTGGAAGCAACGAGAAAGGTGGCACTCTCGGCTGGTATCCGTAGACCACCTTGAAAGGAGTATCATCCAACAATTCGTGGTAGTGATAGTTGTGCGAGAATTCAGCCCAAGGCAGCAGATCTACCCAATCGTCCTGAGAGGATGACACATAGAGCCTGATGAAGGTTTCCAAGTCTTGATTTACCCACTAGGTTTGGCCATTCGTCTGAGGGTACTATGTAGTGGAGAACTTGAGCTTGACACGCAGACTCTGGCATAAGGCTCTCCAAAACCGAGCGGTAAATTGCACTCCCCTGTCAGACACGATCTCCTCAGGACAGCCATGCAGGCCACAAATCTCTGACACGAAGAGTTGGGCCAAGGCTGGCGCTGAAGGCAACCCCTTGAGCGGGACAAAGTGAGCCATTTTGGAGAATTGGTCCACGATGACCCAAATGGTATTGAATTGCCGACAGGGAGGCAGATCAGTGATAATATCCATTGATACATGAGTCCATGGAAACTTGGGTACAGGCAAAGGTTGTAGTGCTCCCAAAGGAGGTCTGCGAGGAGTTTTGTGATGAGCGCAGTGGGAACATGCATTTACAAAAGCTTTCATGTCATCTCGAACAGTTGGCCACCAATAGAGTTCTGAGATGAAAGCTAATGTCCTGGTGATGCCGGCATGTCCGGCAAAGCGAGAAGTATGAGTCCATGACATGAGTTTTTCCTGAGTGGCAAAGGACACAAAGGTTTTCCAAGCAGGGATGATTTGGGTGCTGGACAACATGACTGGATCCAGGATGAGACGATCCTCCTCTGTATCTTCTGTACAGCATTATCGGGACAAAGCATCAGCTTTAACATTCTTTGTGCCGGGTCAGAAGCAAAGCTGCAGGTTGAATCGGGAGACGAGGGTTCACACATTGTGCTGTCTTGAAATATAACAGATTTTTGTGATCTGTGTAGACCACTATGAGTAGCTCCTTCCAAGAGGTATCTCCACTCCTGAAGAGCTAACTTCATGGCGAGTAGTTCCTTCTCTCCGATGGTATAATTCTTTTCGGCAGGTAAGAATTTCTTAGGGAAGAAGCCACAAGGATGGTTCTGACCGTCTGGGAATGTCTAAGAGAGCACAGCCCCAACTCCTTCCGAAGATGCATCCACTATCTGGTTGTCTAAGGATCAGTGTGGTAACAAACGCTTCCTTCAACTGTTGAAAGGCTTGAAGACTGGGTGTTGACCACTTTGTTGGATTGGCCTTTTTCTGAGTTAAGGAAGTGATGGGCGAAAGGACCGTGGAATAGTGCCGGATGAAGCGGCGGTAGAAGTTGGTGAAGCCAATGAACCTCTGAATTCTTTGAAGGGTAGTGGGCTGTGGCCAATTTAGGATCGCTTGGACTTTGGCTGGATCCATTGGATCTGGGTTACCCAGAGAACAAATCCAAGGAATGGAATACTTTCTGCTTCGAAGATGCACTTTTCAAATTTACAATAGAGGTGATTTTTTCGTAAACAAGAAAGTGCTTGCTTGACAGTCTGACGATGAGATGTCATATCTTTAGAGAATATCAATATATCATCGAGATATACCATCCCTGATGTATTTAGCAAGTCCCTGAGGATCTCGTTCATGAATTCCTGGAATACGGCAGGAGCATTACTGAGACCGAAAGGCATTGCCCGCCAAGAGTGTTAAAAGCCATTTTCCATTTGTCTCCTCTTTGTATGCAAATTAAATTATACGCTCCCCTGAGATCCAACTTTGTGAAAACTGTAGATCCTTTGATCCGATCAAACATTTCTGGAATCAAGGGTAACGGATAGCGGTTCTTGACAGTGATGGCGTTCAATCCCTGATAATCAATACATAGGTGAAGCCCTCCATCTTTCTTCTTTACAAAAAAGAAGCTGGCACCGGCAGGAGAAGATGAAGGATGAATGAAGCCCCTGGCAAGGTTTTCCTGAATATTTGGACATGGCTTGAGTTTCAGTCAGAGACAGAGGGTAAGTTCTTCCTCGAGGAGGAGACCAGGTACAAGATCGATTGGACAGTCCCAAGGACGGTGAGGTGGGAGGATCTCGGTGGACTGCTTGCTGAATACATCAGTGAATTCTTGGTAGTGTACAGGTAAATTGGAAGATGACACGGTTTTAACAAAATGATGAGGTTTTACAGATGCAAGGCAATGTCTAAAACAATATCCACTCCAGCGGATGATCTCTGATGAACACCAGTCTATATGAGGGTTGTGCTGCTGAAGCCATTTTAATCCAAGAATTACTGGGAAGGTGGTCTTGGGCAAAACTAAGAACCGGATGGTTTTAGAGTGTAGAACTCCCGTCTGAAGTTGAAGACGACAAGTCTGGTGGGTGATGGTACCGCCTGGTATCCGGCTACCATCTACAGCTGTGAGGTAGGTCGGTACGGTGATAAAATTTTCAGCAGCCCCGGAGTCAAGGAGAGCAGTAAGATTGGTGGAGACAGAGTTCAGTGTCAGGATGATGGGCAAGGTACAGTCTTTTGCGGTTGAGGAGCGAAGTGGCACCCCTAACTTCCCGGGCGCTTAGGACATTGAAGTTGAAGGTGTCCGGACTCCCCGCAGTAGAAACAGAGATTGTTGGTAGTACGTCTTTGACGTTCCCGGTCTGTGAGGCAGGATTTACCCAATTGCATGGGCTCCTCAGATGGAGGTGGTGAATTTCTAGAGCGAGTGGGTACAGACGTCTTCGGTCGATAGGTTTCTTTCCGCTCAGAGGCTCTCTCCCAATGACGGATGTCCACTCGAGTACAGACAGAGATAAGTTCATTTAAGGATGTTGGTTAATGGGAAGAAACAAGGTTATCTTTAATACGATCAGACAGATCATGCCAAAAGATAGAAACCAGAGCCTTTTCTCCCCAAGATAATTCTGAAGAGAGGGTCCAGGACAGGATAACATACTGACACATGGTCAGATCCTTCTGGCATAGGCGCAGGATATCCGTAGCAGCAGATGAAGATCTTCCAGGGATACCCAATCTAGGGCTTGTCCACATAATAATGAGATGATATATGCTATTTTAATACCGTCTGTAGGAAAGTTCTCTGGTTGCGACTTGAAGTGGAGCAAACATAGATTCAAGGAACCCTGGCAATGTTTTGGAGTCCCATCGTACTTGGCAGGGGTAGACAAGGGTATTCTAGAAGAATTTCCGGACGAGGACGCAGGATTTTGGTGCATTACAGTGTGTTAAAGGCACAAACTTGGTTAGCAAGTTTGTGTAGGCATGACACCACTTGTCCCATGGTCACTTCTTGCTGTTCAATTCTTGTGGCCATGTCAGAAGCTGTTTTCTATGGGTTTGTCCCAGTAGGATCCATTGGGCCAGAACAAACTGTCACATTCAAGGGGTGTTTGGGATGTCCCGGGTGTCAGAGATTGAAGCGTCTGAGAGGGTTGGAATTGGAAGTGAGCCGGTTTAATAAAGGACGGGTGCATACAGGAAACAAATGAATACAATAGTGAATAGTCTTTGGATCAGGGAGTGCGGGGGAGCCAAAGGGACTGGAGGTGCAATGGGAAAAAACAAAGTCCATGAATAGGGGTACACACTGGCAGGTGTGAGTTGGTAGGAGTAGTGGACTACGACTGGATAGGCGTAGTGGTAATGTCCAGGTGGTAGCAATTGTAGAATGGTGGAAAGTGGAACTAGGAGAATCCGGGTTTAAGAAGCTGTGGAGTTTGGATGTTAAGATGAGCAAGATGAATCCGGGTTGTGGGTATTGTAGAATTGAAGATGGTGATGAACAAAATGAAGCCTGGTTGTTGGTATTGTAGAATTGTAACTTGAGTGGGATGGCACTGGAGAGTGGACTATGGCTGGTTGACTGGACCAGGACTTGATTGCTGGACCAGGACTGGATGACTGGACCAGGACTGGACTGCTGGACCTGGACTAGATTGACTGAACCAGGACTGGATTGCTGGACCAGGACTGGATTGCTTGGAGCAGGACTGGATTGCTGGACCAGGACTGGACTGCTTGGAGCAGGACTGAATTGCTGGACCAGGACTGGATCAGGCAAGACTCAGGCAGGACTGGATCGCTGGACCAGGACTGGCTCAGGCAAGACTCAGGCAGGACTGGATCGCTGGACCAGGACTGGATCAGGCTATTAACCAGGATCAGGATCAGAGCACAAAGTAGAAGTGGTACCAGGCACCTAGATGACCTAGTTGTTCTGGCACTGAACAGCGGGTCTGCAGGTTTTAAATAGTGCGCCCTGCACTCTCATTGGCTGGAGGACCGGAGAGCAGTGCTTCTATTGGTGGATTGCCGTCAGGTGATTATTCCAAGATGGCGGCACCCACGGACCAGAGCACCGCCGCACTTCCCGCCCAGAAGCCATGAGGAGGACGCCGGGACCAGATGCCTGCAGCACCAGAGTGAGTAGCGAAGTCTGTCACTGAGATAGTGGCAGACTCCGGGAGAAGACAGCGCCGGAGCCCTGAGGAACCAGCAGCCGTCGGACGGGGTAAGTGCGGCACTTGCCGCAATTTGTGATATAGTAGTGCTTGGCCATGAAAGTTTTCATTCCTACACAATGAACATGACAAACTCCATAAACGTGGTCTATTCAGCATGCAAAAAATCAGCAACTGAAAACATAAACTATAAACAATAGAAAGCATAACACATTATAGAATACCAATAAATAATTATTACATCAACAAAAAACAAAAAAACAACAACCAATTTATCAATAGATGCCAATGGTGTCCATTAAAATCATACCAGGACAGTATTTAAAACTATCAGTCCACAAACATGCATAGAACAAATATCTTATATACAAAGGGGGACCTTATTCATAGAATCTTATGACTGGCCTGTAGATCAGTCAGATTCCTGCATGCAGCACACGTAATTATCTGTCACTATGCAGTCAGATTCCTGCATGCAGCACACGTAATTATCTGTCACTATGCAGTCAGATTCCTGCATGCAGCACACGTAATTATCTGTCACTATGCAGTCAGATTCCTGCATGCAGCACACGTAATTATCTGTCACTATGCAGTCAGATTCCTGCATGCAGCACACGTAATTATCTGTCACTATGCAGTCAGATTCCTGCATGCAGCACACGTAATTATCTGTCACTATGCAGTCAGATTCCTGCATGCAGCACACGTAATTATCTGTCACTATGCAGTCAGATTCCTGCATGCAGCACACGTAATTATCTGTCACTATGCAGTCAGATTCCTGCATGCAGCACACGTAATTATCTGTCACTATGCAGTCAGATTCCTGCATGCAGCACACGTAATTATCTGTCACTATGCAGTCAGATTCCTGCATGCAGCACACGTAATTATCTGTCACTATGCAGTCAGATTCCTGCATGCAGCACACGTAATTATCTGTCACTATGCAGTCAGATTCCTGCATGCAGCACACGTAATTATCTGTCACTATGCAGTCAGATTCCTGCATGCAGCACACGTAATTATCTGTCACTATGCAGTCAGATTCCTGCATGCAGCACACGTAATTATCTGTCACTATGCAGTCAGATTCCTGCATGCAGCACACGTAATTATCTGTCACTATGCAGTCAGATTCCTGCATGCAGCACACGTAATTATCTGTCACTATGCAGTCAGATTCCTGCATGCAGCACACGTAATTATCTGTCACTATGCAGTCAGATTCCTGCATGCAGCACACGTAATTATCTGTCACTATGCAGTCAGATTCCTGCATGCAGCACACGTAATTATCTGTCACTATGCAGTCAGATTCCTGCATGCAGCACACGTAATTATCTGTCACTATGCAGTCAGATTCCTGCATGCAGCACACGTAATTATCTGTCACTATGCAGTCAGATTCCTGCATGCAGCACACGTAATTATCTGTCACTATGCAGTCAGATTCCTGCATGCAGCACACGTAATTATCTGTCACTATGCAGTCAGATTCCTGCATGCAGCACACGTAATTATCTGTCACTATGCAGTCAGATTCCTGCATGCAGCACACGTAATTATCTGTCACTATGCAGTCAGATTCCTGCATGCAGCACACGTAATTATCTGTCACTATGCAGTCAGATTCCTGCATGCAGCACACGTAATTATCTGTCACTATGCAGTCAGATTCCTGCATGCAGCACACGTAATTATCTGTCACTATGCAGTCAGATTCCTGCATGCAGCACACGTAATTATCTGTCACTATGCAGTCAGATTCCTGCATGCAGCACACGTAATTATCTGTCACTATGCAGTCAGATTCCTGCATGCAGCACACGTAATTATCTGTCACTATGCAGTCAGATTCCTGCATGCAGCACACGTAATTATCTGTCACTATGCAGTCAGATTCCTGCATGCAGCACACGTAATTATCTGTCACTATGCAGTCAGATTCCTGCATGCAGCACACGTAATTATCTGTCACTATGCAGTCAGATTCCTGCATGCAGCACACGTAATTATCTGTCACTATGCAGTCAGATTCCTGCATGCAGCACACGTAATTATCTGTCACTATGCAGTCAGATTCCTGCATGCAGCACACGTAATTATCTGTCACTATGCAGTCAGATTCCTGCATGCAGCACACGTAATTATCTGTCACTATGCAGTCAGATTCCTGCATGCAGCACACGTAATTATCTGTCACTATGCAGTCAGATTCCTGCATGCAGCACACGTAATTATCTGTCACTATGCAGTCAGATTCCTGCATGCAGCACACGTAATTATCTGTCACTATGCAGTCAGATTCCTGCATGCAGCACACGTAATTATCTGTCACTATGCAGTCAGATTCCTGCATGCAGCACACGTAATTATCTGTCACTATGCAGTCAGATTCCTGCATGCAGCACACGTAATTATCTGTCACTATGCAGTCAGATTCCTGCATGCAGCACACGTAATTATCTGTCACTATGCAGTCAGATTCCTGCATGCAGCACACGTAATTATCTGTCACTATGCAGTCAGATTCCTGCATGCAGCACACGTAATTATCTGTCACTATGCAGTCAGATTCCTGCATGCAGCACACGTAATTATCTGTCACTATGCAGTCAGATTCCTGCATGCAGCACACGTAATTATCTGTCACTATGCAGTCAGATTCCTGCATGCAGCACACGTAATTATCTGTCACTATGCAGTCAGATTCCTGCATGCAGCACACGTAATTATCTGTCACTATGCAGTCAGATTCCTGCATGCAGCACACGTAATTATCTGTCACTATGCAGTCAGATTCCTGCATGCAGCACACGTAATTATCTGTCACTATGCAGTCAGATTCCTGCATGCAGCACACGTAATTATCTGTCACTATGCAGTCAGATTCCTGCATGCAGCACACGTAATTATCTGTCACTATGCAGTCAGATTCCTGCATGCAGCACACGTAATTATCTGTCACTATGCAGTCAGATTCCTGCATGCAGCACACGTAATTATCTGTCACTATGCAGTCAGATTCCTGCATGCAGCACACGTAATTATCTGTCACTATGCAGTCAGATTCCTGCATGCAGCACACGTAATTATCTGTCACTATGCAGTCAGATTCCTGCATGCAGCACACGTAATTATCTGTCGCTATTCAGTCAGATTCCTGCATGCAGCACACGTAATTATCTGTCGCTATTCAGTCAGATTCCTGCATGCAGCACACGTAATTATCTGTCGCTATTCAGTCAGATTCCTGCATGCAGCACACGTAATTATCTGTCGCTATTCAGTCAGATTCCTGCATGCAGCACACGTAATTATCTGTCGCTATTCAGTCAGATTCCTGCATGCAGCACACGTAATTATCTGTCGCTATTCAGTCAGATTCCTGCATGCAGCACACGTAATTATCTGTCGCTATTCAGTCAGATTCCTGCATGCAGCACACGTAATTATCTGTCGCTATTCAGTCAGATTCCTGCATGCAGCACACGTAATTATCTGTCGCTATTCAGTCAGATTCCTGCATGCAGCACACGTAATTATCTGTCGCTATTCAGTCAGATTCCTGCATGCAGCACACGTAATTATCTGTCGCTATTCAGTCAGATTCCTGCATGCAGCACACGTAATTATCTGTCTCTATTCAGTCAGATTCCTGCATGCAGCACACGTAATTATCTGTCGCTATTCAGTCAGATTCCTGCATGCAGCACACGTAATTATCTGTCGCTATTCAACCAGATTTATGCATGCAGCACACGTAATTATCTGTCGCTATTCAGTTAGGATCAGACCCATTGTCATTCCTGCGACTGCTGTCTCTTCAAGGGCTACAATGATGACATGTATTATTTTCTAATCCTAAACCTAAGCACCCTGTTCCCACAACCTAACCTAACCATAATCATAATCCTTCCATTCCCTCAGCCTAACTTTAACCATTCCCTCTACACAGCCTAACCTTAACCATTCCCTCTACACAGCCTACCTTTAATCATCCCCTTTTAGCAACCTAACCTTAACCATCCCCTTCTCATAGCCTAGCTTTAACCTTCCCTTCTAGCAACCTAACCTTAACCATCCCCTCTCCACAGCCTAGCTTTAATCTTCCCCTTCTAGCAACCTAACCTTAACCATCCCCTCTCCACAGTATACCTTTAACCTTCTACTTCTAGCAACCTAATCTTAACCATCCTCTCTTCACAGCCTAAATGTTACCTTCCCTTCTAGCAACCTAACCTTAACCATCCTCGCTCCACAGCCTAGCTTTAACCTCCCTTTCCAGCAACCTGACCTTAACCATCCTCGCTCCACAGCCTAGCTTTATCCTCCCTTTCTAGCAACCTAACCTTAACCATCCCCTCTCCACAGCCTAGCTTTAACCTCCACTTTCTAGCAACCTCACCTTAACCATCCTCGCTCCACAGCCTAGCTTTATCCTCCCTTTCCAGCAACCTGACCTTAACCATCCCTTTCCTACAGCCTCCACATCAGGGAGACACAAATCAGTGCTGTAAATGGCTAAAATGTTGAAATCTTTCACGTGTGCGAGGGGAGACAACTGCCCTTCCCTGTACACACATATGATCCGAGGAAACTACCTTTAAGGTTCTGCACAGTTTTCACTTAAACATGGGGACAATGTGGAAGTCTGGATGTCACTGTACTATCTACACTATCCCTCTGTCACATAGTGGAAGTGCCTTCTGCTTCCTGACCCATCTTTTGAAAAGAACCCAGGATGAAACTCTGCATCTAGAAGACCCTGATGCATCCTAGAAATCTGGTGATCCCAGCAATCGGAAACTTCCACACTTTGTATGTCTACTCCTTTGTATTACTGCACCAGGACCAAACTTTTACTAATCAAAATATAGACACTTTCAGGTCAAGATTCTCCCATCTTGAATCCACTCAACTCAGCACCTGCACTAAAGGACCTTATGCACCTGCATACACACTACACACCTCTACCTGTCTACATACCTCACACCTCTACCTGTCTACATACATCACACATCTACCTGTCTATACACATAACATATCTACATGTCTACACACCTCTTACCACTACCTGTATACAAACATTGCACCTATAACACTCTACCTGTTTACATACCTCACACCTCTACCTGTCTATACACATAACATCTCTACATGTCTACACACCTCTCACCTCTACCTGTATACAAACATTGCACTTCTACCTGTCTCCCTGTCTACATACTTCACACCTCTGCCTGTCTATACACCTTACATCTCTACCTGTATACAAACATTGCACTTCTACCTGTCTCCCTGTCTACATACTTCACACCTCTGCCTGTCTATACACCTCTACCTGTATACAAACACTGCACTTCTACCTGTCTCCCTGTCTACATACTTCACACCTCTGCCTGTCTATACACCTAACATCTCTACCTGTATACAAACATTGCACTTCTACCTAGGAAAGGAATATTGTAGTCCCCAACAAGTCAACTCTAAGTCGAACAAGGCGCTTGCTTCTCTTGCATGAACCAGGTAAGAACAACAACTTCTCCTTCTTTAGATTCTCCCACAATACTTCCAGACTCAAAAGATAAAAGGTGTGCTCATGCAAAGAAAAAGTATGGAAAGCAATTAGAAACAAATAAACTATTTATTTGTAAACAATGAAATTCTGACACAATATAAAATACAAAAAATTCTGACACTATTTAAAACACAAAAATTTCTTCAACATATATAAGAATGACCACTAGGGGTCAGCGTACCCTGTATTTGCCTTAGATCGTGGTGGTATAACAGCGCTGTTGGAACCTCAGCAAAAAAACAGGAGACGGGGAATCCCAATAGTCAAGCCGGACATATGCGTGTAAAGAACGGCTCCCATAGCAACCACCGACGCGTTTCGGCTGTATTCCACAGCCTTTCTCAAGGTGCACGAGGGAAACAAGTGAGAGTGGGCTTTTTAAATCCCACCCTCTAATTTCATTGGTGCAGCTTAACGCTGCGTTCATTAAAGCTTCTAATCCTTTTAAATCACTATGAGGACAATAATAAAAAAGGGGAAACCTATGTGTCTCTCAATTTAGTTAATTAATACAAACTTCCTATTGCAGTGTAGGTGGCAAAATATTTAGAATATATTTTAAAGGTATGTGGCTGTGATATCATGCTAAAGAAGTAGATACATTTGTAGCATTATAGATTAATCAACATTAAAACGAAGGAAATATATCGCTACATGATTACATGCTATATAGTTGAACTTGAGATCTAAAACTCAGCATTTGAAAAATGGCAGATGTAA